>BBXU01000833.1:0-38788 GCA_001598975.1 Parachlorella kessleri | reverse complement strand
TTAAGCTGCAGCCGACCAGCCATAGAACACCTCTCACAGACGAACAGCAGACACCCTGCGGCCACCTCGCTGTGCCTATGTTGTTCTCAGCGGCTCCTTTAACCACAGTGCCGCCTTAGCAGCCCTCTAAGGACCACGTGCATTGCGACTTAGAAAGACAAGAGACACAGGATTACGACACACCTGCCGCTCACCTGGGTCCTGCCGCCGACCTCCCTCAACCCCACTCCACCCTTGGCGGGGGGGTGGGGATCTGCCTCCCCACCCCGCCCCGGCACCGACAGCTGCTGCTGGAAGCGCCAAGTGTTCAGCCCGATCTCCAAACGCTCGCTGCAGGGGGCAAAGGGGATGTGTGCACGATGAGATCTCGTGCCAGCAACATGGCGCAGAGAAGCATACAACGCACTAGGCGCCGCAACATGGGGCAGCAGCATGGCGCAGAGAAGCATAACTGCACTAGGCGCCTTTATGAGGTCGCATGGGGCATCCAAAAGTGATGTGCGGCTGGCATGGCATGGCCGTGGTGGTGGGGGAGCGGCAGGTTGCTGCTAGTACGCGAAGTAGGAGTCTTTGGTGGTGTGTGCGCGTGTTCGGAAGGGGGGAGGGGCGGGGGCAAGCTGGTGAGTAATTGTAGCAACAGAGGCGTCAGCAGTGTTATTAACATTAAGCACCCCCCTCCCTCCCTCCCACCCCGGGTCCGACGACTAACAATGACATGCTCACCCCTTGTATGCCGCCGCCGCGACGGACCAGGCCAGCTGGCCGCCCGCCATGCCAAATGGGATGGAGCAAAGGCCGAAGAGCAGGTCGTCCCCTGCCAGGGAGGCGACGGTCCACATGCCGACAGCCGCGTTCCAGGCGATCGAAAAGGCGGCCGCGCTCAGGGCAGCACCTGCACAGGCAGAGGCAAGGGCCCCTCTCCTCTCCTCTAAGGAAGCCTGCCTCGCGAAGCAGAGTTTCAGTACCACATGCTGTGCCTGCCGCGGGACCTCAGCAAGGCATGCATGCTGTGCCGCATGCGGTCCACATGTCAACTGCCCAGCCGGCGCGTGAGCGGGACCTCCCTTCCTGTGTCCTCTGAACCCGCCATGCCTCCCTGCTGTGTCCAGCTACGCCTGCTGTGCCCCACCTGTCCAGCCGGCAGGGGGTATCTCGACTTCCAGCCGGGGCCCCTGCTGCCTCACAATCACCCTGCTGCCAGCTGGCTTGCTGACTGGGCCGTCCTCCCGCCACCCGGGCTCCTGGGGGGGGCCACTCAGCGGTACATCAACCCCGTACGGGCCTCCGCGGTACAGCTCGGCGCCGTACTGCCGGGCCAGGTCGGACTGCTCCCGGCCCTGAAGCCCACATTGCAGCTCCCACCGCAGCCTCAGCTGCTGCTGCTGCTGGTGCTGCGCCAGCATCTGCTGCCGCTGTTGCAGCAGACGCTGCTGCTGCTGGCGGCGGCGCACGGCGCCTGACGAGTGGAACCCGCCCTCGACATCCACGCTGCACGCACCAGGGACTGTGCCTGAGCTACACTGTGGAAGGTAGCAGGGGGAGCGCGCTACAACACCAGGAGTCGGGCAAAACATATATAATCCTTCCCTGAAAAGCTTGCTGCCGTTCCTACTGTGACAGTTGTGACCTGGGCAGCGCCTCCACACTCGCGCTCAGCCAAGGATCTCGTCGACTGGACTTCTTCTATCCTCTTCTTCACTCTTCTCGTACTACTCCCTTCCTTTGCTGTCTTGCCAGCGTCCAGATCGCCAGCCTACCAATCCAACCCAGCCACCCCAACCCACCTGCCGCGCTGTGCTTCCTGCTGCCTCCAGGCAGCGGGCGCAGCAGGCACAGCGTCGCCCCTCAGCACTCCCAGCGCCTGCCTTGCTGTCATGCGATCCTCCACCAGGGGCTCCAGCAGGCCCCCGACCAACAGGCGCAGGCGGGACGACATGGACACATGGTCGTATTGCAGGCGCAGGCGCTCCTGAGGGAAGGCGCTGGGAGGCCGGCCTGCATGGCAGGCTCCCTCATGGGTAGCACTTGCATGGGTGATAGGGTACCTGCTTGCGGCTTTGTGTTCACAGGCGGAGAGGGTGTACCCCTGGCTTGCAG
This sequence comes from Parachlorella kessleri, assembly GCA_001598975.1. Classification (NCBI taxonomy): domain Eukaryota; kingdom Viridiplantae; phylum Chlorophyta; class Trebouxiophyceae; order Chlorellales; family Chlorellaceae; genus Parachlorella; species Parachlorella kessleri. Next base: position 36,691 of record BBXU01000833.1, on the reverse strand, counting down.
CTGGACCTGTCATGAGCAGGCACCTGGTTAGCAACCCAGCTCGCTACAGACGCAATCCTTCAGGTGTGGGCATAGCGCACCATGGCCCATCGTCTCCACGAGCCCTCTACTGCAGACCAAGAGGAATCACTGTCCGGTAGCCACACCAATCGAGGGGATGAGAAACCGACCGCTGCGACAAAGGCGTGCCAGCACCCGCATGGCACGTGCCCACCTGAGAGCAAGTACAGCAGTGTGGCTCCCAAGCCGTAGAGGTCAGACGCGGGCTCGGCGGACCCTCGGAACTGCTCGGGCGCCCTGCATCTCGTGAACCAACCGCCGCTTGCAACTCATGGGTCTGGCGGCAGCTGCGCAGGGGCTGCGCTCATGTGCACTGATCGATTAAGCACACACCCAGTACCAGGGGCCTCTCCCAGCGCCTACATGTACTCGGGCCATGAAATGCACAATGAAAACACAGTTGGAAGCCACGAGGGGAGCAGTGCCGGACGGCGCCTGTGCTAAATGATGTGGACACGGCCCAGGACCGGTGTATTGCTTCTTGGCAAGGGAGCAGTCCCAGAGGCAAACACTGTTCCCCTTGCTTCGCCGCTACCCGGCCCCCAAGCACTGCTTAACACGGTAGTAAGGGCAGGCACCCTGACAGATGCCTCAGGCAGAGTCACTTAGCAGTGGCTCACATATAGCCGTACGTCCCCACAATTGTGCTTCCGACATCCTCTCCTGTAGCTGCCACCGCCTGCGGAGCAAACAGGGGCCGGCACACTAAGAATGACTCATCATGACATCGTCAAGATGGTCCTGGAGTCTCCCAAGGCGGCTGCCAGTGTGCCCAAGCATGGCCCAGTTTGCCCGAGCACATCGCAACAATATTTGTCACCTGCTGTAATGGCAGCCTCCCTTGGGCCTTTCAGGGTTAAAGGCAACACTGCTGAGCCAGCACGAGCTTAGGGCCCCGAAACTGGGGAGAGTGCACGAGGAACACCCTGTGAATGACGACACACTCCATGCAGGGGCACGACACAAGCATTCACCCCGCCCCCTAGCTGCGCCAGCCACTGCCACCAGCCATTTGTTCTTACAAGCCGCCTTACACACCGCGCGACCTGGCCTTGCCTTGCTATAAGTATATAGGGGATGTACTGTCACATGATGCCCAGGCTGCAGGCACACCTTGCCCCACCCAACCACCCACGGGCACACACTCGCACGCTCCGATGCACCAGCGCATAGGCGAGCGTGACTCGCCCTGACACATCCGACGACTAACCCACCTGCACGCCCCCAAAGTCCACCAGCAACACCCTGTCCCCTGCCTGGCCGCCCTCGATGACAATGTTCTCCGGCTTGACATCCCTGCGGGCAGTGGTTAGCATTGCAGAGCTGAGTTCTGCACCGAAGCTTGCTGGGGCTTAGTGTTGAAGGCAGGTTTTCCACTCCTAAGCCCAAAGCTTGTCATGACCAAAGCAAGTCTCATCTACCTTGTACTACGTCAGCAAAAAACAATCCAAAGCATAGCTTATAGAAAACCCCCCCTCCCCGCCCCCCGCTCCGCGAGGGTGGTTAGGCTTGCATATGTCATCCGTAAGTCACCACCCACCTGTGGATGACGGGCGGCCGCCTGCTGCCCAGGTACTCCAAGATTGCCAGCACCCCCGCGGCAATGCGCGCCACCTCCCGCTCATCCGCCCGCCAACCAGAGCCTACCATGTCCGCCAGGGACTTGCCGTTGGCCAGCTCCTGGGGAGGGGAGGGAGCACTCAGTGGGTTAGTTATCATTTATGTGATGTGCACTTATGTGACTCGCCACCATGTCCGCAAGAGACTTGCGGTTGGCCAGCTCCTGCAAATACACCCAGCATCTGCATTTTCACAGCATTTGCATGGGATTGCGGTGCAAAGGACACACGGCCACCCTATGACCCACCACCAACTGTTAATAAACGGAGGGCTAAATGTGCAGCTGCTGTTCCTGTCTGTGTATAGCTCATCCAACGAGGTCCACCAATCAACAAGGCGAAGGACAAACTCAGAAGGGAAGCAGGTCACACATGCAACACGCCATATCCCCAGAGATATTCAGGTAGTAGCCCTTGTCCTGCTGCACTGACTAACTGAATGATAACATTATGCAATGCACCCCCCCCCCCCCACCTGCACCAGGTAGAAGCCCTTGTCCTGCTCCGACTCCTCCTCAAAGTACTCCAGGTACCGCGGGATGCCCGGGTGGTCCAGCCCCTTCAGCACCTGCGGTACCATGAGTCATGGATCAGTCAGGGCACTACTCATGTCTCCTCTAGGCTCCGCCCATATTATGGGGATGCCCAGGTGGTCCAGGCCCTTAGCGCACCTGCTGAATGACGGTTCACAGATTAGTCGAGACATTACTCATCATTGTTCTTAGGCTAGTTCTTAGGCCGCAGCAGCAGTGGCAGAAAGCCTGCCTCTATACAGCAGGGGCAAGGGCACCACATGGGATACCGGCAGTGACATGCGACGACTGCTGTCGGTGTTTACATATCCTGGCCTGGCCTCAGTAGCTTGAGGCTGTAACCCCAGTGTGTGGTATTCCCACAGGGGAGGCCGAGGGGCAGGGAGTATCAGCATGATGACCCAAACCTAGCCTGGCCAGTTTCACTGGCTGTAACCACTTCGGTGGAGGCTTCGAGGTGTGGGAAAGCTTGCTGTTGCAACCTAGCATTCGTGGCGCGGCCAGGAGTGGCGGGTAACTGCCGCCTCGAGGGCCACCTACAAAGCGGCGTTCTGAGCACTGGGGACGCCCAGTCGCAAAGCTCGCCCACCCTCTCCCCACCTAGCAAAAGCCAACTGATGAGCCCCTTCAGCAAGGGCGAAACCGGTCTTGGTTGCTGGCACCTTCCACCCTCCATCCCCCCGTCCCATGTGTCCGATGGCACCGTGGACGTTAAAGCTCTGTATTGTACTGTATATATCCAGCCCGCATTCCCGCTTGGCAACTCACATTAGCTAAGCACGCCACCCTAAGACCGCACCCTTCCTTGAAACCAACTGAAATCAAATCATGTGGAATCCTGGGCCGTGATCCCTGGGCCGTGTTCGCCACTATGCCCCACACGCATGCTCAAGAGCGCAGCCCATGTGGAAACCTACCTGGCCCTCCCTCTCGAACAGCTCCCAAACGAAGGTAACTCCCACCTGGCCCTCCCTCTCAAACATCTCCAGCTGCTTCCAGCCCCGCAGGCTACGCAGCGACAGCGCCTTCACTGCCACCTCGTTGCCGCTGCTCTCCTCCTTGCACTGCAACGATCAAGTACGGCTGTTGGCCCTTCAACAAAAAAAGGGAGTGCAGAAGTAAGGCGATCCCTCCACCAGCACAAGAAGCGGATGTCACTTTGATTGATGGTTGGGAAGTGCTTTCCTGCTGGTATGTCAAAGGTGGTTTCCATGAGGACAGGGGCCAGGCTGAGCCCCCTGCACCAAGTTCGATAGTAGATCGCAAACTCACACCGGTTGATAAGCAGGCTGCAAAATGAAAAACCCTACGGAGTATACCTTATATGTTACGGCGCTGCCGCCGCTTCCAAGCACCTCCTGGACCTCGTACTTGTTTCCTAGGCGGTGACCGGCCTTGAGTGTCCCTGTTCAAAGCTCGCATGGAAGGGTCAACACAGTACCATCGATACCCAGATGATGGTACCCGTCAAGGGTTTGTGATCGGGCGTTGTAAGCGGAGAGCGTTAGGCACCCTTTCGTCCCCTCACCGCACCGGGGAAAGGCTCAGGGGTCCGGGCGGCCACAGTCCTCCAGCAACGCGACGCTCGGCTGCTCGGTCTGCAGCCCTGGACTGTGTCCCGCAGCCTAGGCCATCGTGACCTTGCTCCAAACAAACGCACTGCCACTGGACACTTGCCCGACACCAAGGGCTGGTGGATCGCATTATCTGGCCTTTTGGTGTGAACCGAGGAAGGTCCACGGCAAAGACCAGAACAACATGTTGCCATGGTGATATCTGTAAATATTGTCAAGGCCAGGAGAGCCTTTGCCCGAAGGGATGTCGGTTTCATGAGGAAGCCCAATCCTGCCACGTGGCTCACTAGTCAGCATTACAAGCGCTCCAGGGCGCCGACAGGTGGTGTCTCGATAGTCTGCTAAGTGGCAGTAAATGGATATCTCGCGCCTTCTCCAAATAGTCATTTAGTGCACGCACTTTTGACAGGATGCTTGCTTGCACTGTTCTCTGCGTCTGCTGATCCAGGTAAGGGTCTCAACGTAGCCAACTGTCCTGAATGACAACGGCTACTGCAACATCAGAACCACCTGTTCTCATTTCGCCAGATCGTTTACTTGACAGGACAACAGGGCAGTACCTCGCTCCTTCGCACCTGGCATGCCACGGCATCTGACGCGCAATATGGGCACAGATGTCAGAGAACTGGGAAAACTTGTAGCCCCAGTCAAGTGCAGGGCGTCTCTTCTGCAAGCATGTTCAAAGGTCGAGACCAATCACACAGCTTGTCCTTGCGACAGACAGTATCACGCACCGCTGTCCCAGCGGCGTGATGTTCGAGCACCGAAGCTGACCCACCATTTTTTCCATAGCCTGCAAAGAGCCGACCTCAACTTAGGTGGCTGCATCAGCTAACAATTACGTGAGCCCTCCACAAGTAATCCCTGTCTCATTCAATGAGAATCTCCTCCTCCTCCGCAACTCCTCCTACATGCCTGCGGTGGCCAGCCTCTCACTGAAACACCCTCCGATCGCCAGGATGGAGAGTGTGTCTAAGCGATCGCACAAGCTCATGAAGCCTGCCCTGCCCTACATCCCGGTACTCTTGAAGGCAATGCAGGATCCCTGGTGGGTATAATATATTATATCTGGCGGTGATGAGCGCATGCAGGCATGCTAGGGTGTCTGTTGGCAGGGAGGGTACTGCAGGACCGACGCCCCGCTATGCTCTTTGAGGCGACAGAAAAGCAGCTAGGCAGCTGAGAGCCAAACGTCTGGCGGCTTGCACAAGTGTTGCGGCTCTTGGGGCAGTGCTTGCCTAATCAGGTGCAGCAACCGCGTGAGCAAGGCGCTCTCTAGAATGACCTAGTTGCCGGTCACCTTAAGTAGGACCCTGGCTGTGGGGCCGGCCTCGACTCGAGACCCCTCTCCCTGTGCTTGGGAGTGGGTGGAGGAAGGATCCCAAGGGCTGGAAGAGCCCCTGGCAGTGGCTTAGGGCAACACGCTCAAGAAACATCCACCGAGCCAGGCCGTGTGTTTGTGCAGGTCGGATGGCAACCCCGAGGGCTGGATACCCCTGGCTGTGGCGGAGAACAAGCTGTCCAACCAGGAGGTTTTGGAGAGGCTGGAGGCTGTCAAGGACTACCCCACCTGGGTCATGAACTATGCCGGGTGAGTCGCCAGATCATCGTACCCATGCTTTAGGGGCGAAGTTGCACAACTGGTTGATTCTATGTGTCAACACAGCACGATGGCCGGTCGTCGGCCACCTCGGATGAGTTGGCGGCTTGGCTATCTAGCCCACCTGAGCTGGGAAGTCCGCAGGGTGTGTCATTTGTACTCGGGCAACAGAGAGCCTTTTGCTGGGATGAATGCTCATGCAGCTGGGACGTGTTGGTGGATGGAAGGACCGCCTCACCCGGGGGCCGCGACCTATACATAGGGGTGGATTGCTGCACTGGGAATGGTTGTGATAGCAGGGGCTCTTTCCTAGCAGTCACGGACTTGGTGAAGGCTCTATAACTGGGCAGGCCATGTGCGATAGTGAAGCCTATGCCTACTGATCTGACCCGCCTTGCAAGGCGCAAGCCGGCAGGCGGGGCTTGCTTGTTTTGTGGGTGCACCAGTAAGGCGCAAGACAGGGTGCCAAGACCGGGCCCAGGGTCTCAGCTCATGCCACTTCCACCCCTGTGTAGGATAAAGGGAGTGCCACCCCTGCAGCAGGCCCTGGCTGGGCTCATGGAGAGAACCTTTGTGAGAGACGTCAGAATAAACTCAGAGCACGTTTGCCTCTCGGTCGGCTGCAGGTGAGCCTGGCTTGGCTGTGAGGGCGTATCCTGCCTGTGGCATTGTCAGTTTAATGCGTTGTGAGCCTTTGTGTGGTACCATGAAAACCCAGCCCCACAATTGTCTGTCCCTCAAGTGCTGTGCAAAAGACCTAGGAAAATATCAGGTCCCTGGTTGCTTATGCTGCGCTGTGTTGCTCTTTCACCCCGTCAAAAGGACTGGTGTGCATGCCCCCGCCTGGGTGGCTTTTCCGCATTGGTTGGGAGGGTCACCTGTTGGGCTCCCTGTATCAGGGCGGTAATTACGGTATCCCACTCATGACTGGAGTCGGCCTCCTGGCCCACGTCTCATCCAGAAGTTGATTTTGGAACACTTCTTAGGAGATTTATACATATCACCTATCACGTCGAAGCCGCCTTGGCTGTGCCTTGTCACGTGGGCCAACTGTCCATCCGGAGGTTTCTCGACAGTGCCTCCGCATCCCCATCCAAGGCACCAACATGAGATACCCTTCCTGCTGTCCATGCATATCTAGAACTGCTGGGTCCCTTGCCGCCCTATTTGCATCGCCATCATCAACAAACTGCTGTCCATGCATGGCTTGCCCGGGCTGCGCCCCACCTCTATGAATGCATGCTCCTTCCCTGCCCTGTGCGCAGCGCCATCATCGACAACCTCTTTTTTGTGCTGGGAGACGAGGGTGACGGCGTGCTCATTCCAGCGCCCTACTACCCTGCCTTCGACAATGACCTTAAGGTTGGTGGTACACCCGTAGTCGGCCGGCCTCCTGGCTGTGAGACCATGTTATAGGTTTCCTTCCTTGGCGCAAGACTCACCCTCTGCGCCCCTGCTGTCACCTACATCTCCTGTACTGTGCAGTCTGATGAGAAATTCTATTTACCCCCAGGGTAGTGCTGCACTGGTGGTGTACTGTGTCCTCCTGCCTGTTCATGTCTAGATTCTGTCTCACGATGTGGGTGCTAATGTGACGGCACTGCTGTCTTGAGTTGGACGCATCTGATTCCTGACCCTTCACGCAGGCAAAGAACCACTTGCAACCACTGCCCTTCTACCTCAAGGAGGAGGAGCCTATCAGTCCCCAGATAGACCAGGCTGTGGCCGACGCTGCGACCCGCGGCATCACCGTCAAAGCGCTGCTGGTGAGACAGCCTGGCAGGGCGATGAGGCTGTTTGTCCAGTCGTCCAGGAGCGTCAAGTTAGCATACCGTTTCGACAATGGTGCTGGTTGCCGTGCTGGCTGCCTGATTGAAGATGCCTCTGCCACACAGGCAGCAGTCAGGTTACTACTGTTAAATCCCAGTGCAGAAGGGGTAGCAGCAGTACAGCTGCCTGGCGGGTCGGCCCGGCACCATTGGCTGAAACTGAGCTGCTGTGGTGTGTCTGGAGTGCCGACCCACCCAGTGTCGCTTGCAGTAACGCCAGTGTGCAAGCAGGTTAGCAGGCTGCATGCAAGCTGCCAGCCACTCCCCTAGTCCTGACTGACTGGGGTGGCACCCTGCCGTGGGCATGCAGGTCACCAACCCCAACAACCCCCTGGGTATCATATACTCGGATGATACCGTAAAGGCAATGCTGGCGTGGTGCCTCGAGCACAAGGTGCATTACGTCAGGTGGGCCTCCCAGTCATGTCAGCTGGAAGTCGGTGCTTTCTCCCTGTCTTGCCGCATCACCCTGGCCGTTTGGGGCTCTGCCCGGCGTGGCGGCCTGCCAGCCAAGTGGGACTCGCGGGGCCTTACTAACAACCCCACTCACTAGCGTCTACCAGGGCAGGAGTGATAAGTCTTGAAGCTAGTGCAGACACTAGCAGTGCACGTCCTGACCACTGTCGCTCCCCTGAGCATGGCCACCCCTCAAGGTCCCCAGTCCCCTGCTGGTCGGTGTGCACGGTGTTTTCTGCATGGCCCCTGACTTGAAAAGCCTGCTTCCTCTTTTAGCCGCCCGCAGCGACGAGATCTACGCACTTTCCGTCTACAAGCCTGGCCCGCAGCCCTTTGTCAGCGCCCTCACCCTAGCCCAGCAGCTGGTGGCTCGCCATTCCACGGCCAAGGCACCCTTAGGAGCAGCAGCAGACGGCCACCCCTCCTCTCCCTCTCCTCCTTCTTCTTCTGAAGCTGCTGCCGGTGGTGCTGGGGGTGCTGAGGCAGGCAGCGCAGCAGGCGCCTCAGCAGCAGCAGCAGCAGCAGCAGCAGCCGTTCCGGGGGAGGCGGCAGCGGAGGCCGTTGGGGGGCTCAGCCGGGGGACTCAACCCAATGGTGGGGGAGGTGGTGCAGGTGCCAGGTCAGCATCGTCGGCGCCAGGTGGCTCCGAGGAGCGCAGCCAGGGCGCAAGCGCCCAGGCAGGTGCAGCCCCTGCCCCTGCCACTGACGGCAGCAGCAGTGGCGCCGCCAGCTTTAGCCAGCAGGACGTGAATGCCTACGTGCACCTCATCTACGGTCTGTCCAAGGACTGGTGCGCCTCTGGGCTGCGGGTCGGGCTGCTCTACTCGCGCAACGAGACACTACAGCAGGTAGGTACGCAGGCAGGTTGCCCACTGCAGCTCGCAACAAGGGCATGCACGGCAACACTCTGTTCTTGCTCCATCCGAACAGCCATGTGCAGGCACCTGGCAGGCTCGCGTGCTGCCACTTTCCTGGCCCCTGGAACACACATGGCACCGAGGGAGCAGGACGGCCTCTCTCACTGGGGCAGAAGGCCTAGCTCGCTTTTTTAGCTTGTTTTGCTAGGGATTTAGGACTGGGCCAGCGGTCGCCTTTGGGGCCTCCCACCTGGTCTGTCTGCTGGCCAGCGGGGGTGGCAGCGGTGGTTGCATGGCCCGGTGGCGTGTCTGGTTGTTGGCCGCTGGTTGTCTGCTGGAAGCTGGCGCGGCCGGCCGGCTGCACCGCTGGCGGTAGTGCAGAGGCCAGATCACCCCTGCTAGTGACTTCTAGCCAGCAGGGGGCACAGCAGGATGACACAGGTTCTCTAGCGCTGCGCTCATGCTTTCTGGTGGCAACGACACCCGTTGGGATGCACCGTCCCCGCCTATTCCTCCACACCACCTGATCAGCACTCCTTGTGCCCCAAACCCCATGCAAGAATTGCTCCATTTGACCTGGCCGCCGTGCAGGCCTTAAATAGCATCGCTATCTTCGCGGGTATCCCCAACCCCATACAGCACGCCCTGGCCCAGGTGCTGTCGGACGCTGAGTGGGTGGAGGCCTTTGTCCAAAGAAACTGCCGGCTGCTGGAGACGTCCTATGACATTCTGGCAGGCAAGCGGCTGGCTCACACTAGTAGGCATGCAGCGTTGTTTCATGTCGGTGTCTAAATGTCCAACAGGCTTTGGGAGCATGCCCAACTGACTGGCTGACAGGCAAGCCTGGCATGCAATCCCTTGCACCAACGCGCCGCAACTCCCATGTCTCTTGGTCAAGGAAGGTGTGATAGGTATGTGCTTGGGAGATATATAAGGGAGATACATGATGGAACAGGAGCATGTGGTTGGAGACAATGGCGTACGACGTGCATGTGCTTTGTTGAGCCTGGTGTGTACTTAAACCTGCAATGGGCCTTCTTGTTCGTGGAGTGTCCTGGCAGCATTGCCTGGTTGCGGAACGCCAGACGAGCACACCTTCAAGGTGGACATGCATGTAACAGGACGGACTCAGGCAGCAGTGTGACGGGGGCCAGGTGCGTCAATAAGCAGGCAGAACTTGAAAGTGGGAACGAACACACATTTGCAGGGGCACTGTCGGAGGCCGCCATTCCCTTCCTTCCGGCTGTGGGCGGCATGTTTGTGTGGGTGGACCTCAGGTGAGGGGCAAGGGAGGTTCCTGGGGGGTCCTGGGGGTGGGTTTGTTTCGGGGGGATTTCCAATGGTGGCAGGCATGCTTGTGCAGGTGGACTTTAGGTGATGGACGGGGGAGCCCTGCTGCTGTTTGTGTGAACAGTGGCATGCAAGCCGAGAGTGCAAAGGGGAAATCTGTACCGTCAGGGCTGGATGCAGTTCTGTTTTGAGCCTTGCTTGTATTGCTTGGTTTTGGTCTGGTGCGTGGCTCCATCCAGGTACCCCTGAGGGTCACAACATGCTCCCCTCTCCTGCCTTACACCTTTTCTCTCCTCCGCTGCCTCAGTGCATTGTCTATCCTAGTTTCCCTCGTCTCCCAATGTCTGCCCAATTTAGAAACACGGCTGCCCAATCCAGAAGTACGGCCCCTTAGGCTTGCTCCAGACACCCCAGTGGCTCCCTAGGTTAAGCTTGGGGGTGGGGGATCGAAGGCTCACCACACAGCCTCAGCCCAACCCAAAGGCATCTTGGAAATTCCCCTCCATTTCCATAGCCCCCAACGCTTCTCTGGCCCTTCCCTACGCAGGCAGTGGCTTCCCTCACCCACCTGGGAGGGCGAGGAGCAGCTGTGGAGTGACCTCTGCAACAAGAGCAAAGTTATGTTCACCCCAGGCCAGCCGTGTCATGCCCAGGAGCCCGGGTTCTTCCGCCTCTGCTTTGCATGGATGCCTCCCCAGGCACTCAGCGTGGCTGTGCAGCGGCTGGGCAAGCAGCTAAAAGAGATTGGGGCAGCTGCGTCTGCCCAGTAAGCGGGGTGCATGTGTATGTGCTGCTTGCTTAGGGCCACTCGCTTGTGCCCAGCTGTGCCTGGTGCACCAGGAGGCGGTTTTGAGGGCCGTCCAGCAGCTTAGCAATCCGTTGAACGAGATCTAGGACTGAGGGTAGCTGTCAGTTCTCTGTGAGGTGATGGTGGCAGGTCAGCCGGTTTGCAGTTTGTTGGTACTGGAGTATCATACCCATGAAGCTTCAAGGTCCCATTGGACATAACTTTTGGACCAGAGGCGGTGGCGACTAGTGCTGACTAAGGTTGTCGGGCTAAGCATTGTTTGATTTTTAACTGTCAGTATCAAGCTGGAGATATTGTCGAAGGCGGCGGTGCAGCTAGGTATATGTGTATGGTCGCTGCAAACGCGAACAGAGGAGATTTAGGGTCGACCTGCACTGACAGGGGCTGGATGCTCTTATGTTCTGAATTTGCAGTTAGGTATATACCGTTCAGTGTGGTTCAGCGCCTCGTAGGGAACACCAGCCCTAGAGCATGGATACCCTCGGGGCTTATGTCTTCTTCCTGATGTAATCCTGATAAAGCAACAAAAACTGCTGTGTTACAATGCTTTAAGGTAGTCTGACGGCTTTTGCCAGGAAACTGAGAGCCAACAAGAAAAAGCCCCGAGCCGGCAGGGCAATGGGGACAGCCAGGCGAGACCATATCAGTATCACTCAACAGTTCCGCTGCCAATGCGCAGCACAGCGTAGCGCAGCACACGAGTCACCCTCACCTTGTACTCATGTGCAGCATGCACAGCATGCAGTGCTGCGTGCCAAAGCTATCCTACGACGGCAGTGAAGGCTCTGTAGCTCACTGGGAAGCCAAAATATCGACATCCTTTCCGGACTTGTAGGCTGCCTTGTTGTTGTTTCCATCTAGCGCGCAAGATAAGAGAGGGGGAGCGGGGAATCATATAACCCAGCAATCACTGGCTGCACAGGCGAGCCAGGCAGACCACGCACTGTGCACTACACACCACCCTTGCAAAGGGCAGCTCCTGCGCGCCAATCTTGCCGCCTTGCTGCCTCAGGCAGCAATATCAACCCCACCGCTGCACAGCCACTGCCACACAGGCCGACCGCCCTCCTGCACCCCGGCCACACGATCCCCAGCTCGAGGCAAGTAGGACCGTCGGAACAGACGCCAGGCCGCCTTCAGAACAAGATACCACAGTAGCGGCCCAACGCAGGAGTTGCTGCTCAGAAGGCCATTCCATGTGCAACTCGCTGCTTGGCGAGCACCGGCCTGACCATCGCAACATCGGGCCATGCTGCCCATGCTGCGCTGCGCTGGCCATGCTGGCCAGCCGCCATCTCAGCAGGAGCCCCCCCGCTGCCGCATCATGCCTCAGCCTTCTTCTTCGCGGCCGGCTTGGGGCCCAGCGCCGGGAGGCCCTTGGGCGGCTCGGCCTTGGGTGCTTCCGCCGCCGCGGCCGGCGCTGCAGCCGCGCCCTCTGCCGCCGCCCCGTCAGCGGTGCCCGATGCCGCGGAGTCTGCTGCTGCCGGCGCCGCCGGCTCCGGCTCGGGGCCGATGAGGTCTTCCAACTGGTCGGCCAACGGGTGGCCCTTGAGCGCGTTGCGGATGTCGGTGGGGTGGGCGCCTGCAGAAGACACAGTATCTCAATATAGAAGAGAATGGGTAAATGGAAATGGAGCCGCCAGCTGAGGACAAGCCCGCCCCTCAGCACACACAAGTCAAAGACTCATGTCACTGTACACCCGAGTGCCCTTTCAAATAAACCTGCGAAGCCCAGGTCGACAGACCCGACAATATTTGCAGACCTGCATATCGACACGGAACCTGCTACCAGACTGATGACGCAATGTTGACTCACCCGCCTCCCTAACTTGTCAGCCGCCTGCTCCACCAGCTGTTTCTGAGACATACACTCAGAATAATGGGGTAGGGTTAGGTAAACGACGACTCACCCGCCTCCCTGAACTTGTCGGCCGCCTGCTCCACCAGCTGCTTCCAGTCGTCGCGGCCGCCGGCGGCACGCAGGTGCGAGTGCTCGTACAGCGAGTTGCCCCACATGATCAGCAGGTTGGCCTTGACGCTCATGCCGCCGTCGGGGTCGGCGGGGTCCTGCTCAGCCTGCAGGGGGGCCGCCAGGTGTGGCAGTGACTCATTAAGTTACGTAATCGTGTGTCGGGGTTGGCCTTGACGCTCATGCCGCCATCGGGGTTGGCGGGGTCCTGCTCAGCCTCTGCAGGGGGCCCGCCAGATGTGGCAGTGACTCATTAAATAACATAATCGTGTGTCGGGGTTTGCTATGACACTCATGCCGTCGCCGGGGTCGGCGGGGTCCTACTCAGCCTGCAGGGGGCCCGCCAGATGTGGGAGTGACTCATTAAATAACATTATCGTGTGTCGGGGTTTGCTATGACACTCATGCCGTCACCGGGGTCGGCAGGGTCCTGCTCAGCCTGCAGGGGGGCCGCCAGATGTGGCAGTGACTCATTGAGTCCACAAGCATGTGTCGCACCAAAGCATATGTGCAGTCAAGTTCCCCTTTCAGCCTGCTGACAAGTGAAGGGGGACTTCTGCCAGCTGCAAGCATGGCTAACAGACTTTCAGATGCTCCCAGCCCAGACCACGGTTTTCAATCAACTGCCACTAGGCGCTCGCCCAGTAGTCATGGTCGCTTGCCCCTCATCGCCCCGCCCTCTGCTGCCAGCTGCGGTAACCCAGCACACAAGGCCACGCCATGACATACCCAACAAACTCCCTGGAAGTGCTACTCCCGGCCACTTTCCCCCCTGGGCTACATGGGCTCGTCCTCCTTGGTCGACAGAGACGCTTCCCAGCCTGCTGCGTAGCCCTGATCCCTGCCACCCATACCCACCGCAGGCCTCATCAGCCTGCTGGCATAGCCCTACTCCCTGCCACCCACCCACCCACCGTGGGCTTCATGGGCTTGATCTCCTTGGCCTTCTCCTCCTCCGGCATCGCCTCCAGCGCCCGGCCCATCAGCTCGTACGCCCGCGCCATCACAGGCTCAGCGGCCTCAGCGCTCTCGGCAGTAACCCGCGCGAAGGCCTCCTGGACGGCTGCCTTGTTGGCCGCTTCCTCTGCTGCGCTGCGCTCCTTCGGGTCCTTGATGTCCTCCGAGATCCTGGGAATCAGAGAGCGCGAGTAAGAAGCATCGAAATCATGCCGTGCGCAGAGAGGACAAACCGAGCTCCTTAGTCCTTGATGTCCTCTGAGATCCTGGTAAGAAGGTAGAAGGAAAGGTAGAGGCAGCGCGGATCGCGCCGTGCACAGAGAGGAGGATCCGAGCTGACAGCCTGCCTGCATTGACGACGGGATGGGCTGCTTTTCCCCCTCTCCACAGGCCCCTCCACCCGACCCAACCAACAAAAACACGCACGCCTGGCAGTCCGAGAGTGCTTGCTTAGCAGAGGAGACATCACGCATCAGAGAATCTCAAGTAAGTAAACTGCATGCACTCGTGCGCCATGGCCGGAGGCGAGCAGCACGGGCAGCATGCCACTGTGTCCAGAGCTGACCGCCAAGCACTTGCGGCCTGCCAGGGCGACCACCTGCAAGCACGCTGGATAGCAGGACAGGGTGTTGCCATCTCGCTGCCTTGCCGGCACTCCCTCGACAGCGCTAACAGCCTCTACCCACTCGACAGGCTTAACAGCCAGCACACTCACTTGGTAGGCTTGACAAGGTAGTTGGCTGCCAGCTTGGCGCGGGCCTGCTGCAGGTGGGCCTTGGCCACGTAGCCGTCAATGAAGCTCGACCTGCGGCAGGGAGGGTGACTAACCATGAGTCAGCACCGTGCCAGGACCTCCTCTGCATAGCCGACAATGAAGCCCGACCTGCAGCAGCGGGGGTAGATATTCAATGGGCGATCATGGATCGGCACCATGCGCGTTTGAACATGCCTCACACCATCGACACGCTGGGCCAGCAGGCGGGACAAGTGTCACTAAGTAACTACACTGTACGCTGCCTCCACCTGGGGTGCCACATAGGCAGGGCACATCCAGCAGCTAGGAGCGGCGGTACAACGATCTCCTCTCTCGGCGCTGACGGCGTGCCCCACTCAGGCGCAACGTTCACATCCACTCCCGCCCTGCCCAGCCAACTGCTATTAGAGGCTACACAAAGCCTGACCTGAAATGTCTGGCCAGCGCCCACACCCACTTTTACGCCAGCGGCATGACCCGCCATTAGCTGCAGGGACTCAAAGACAACCGGACCTCCATGGACGGCGCCCACACTCACTTGTACGCCAGCGCCTGGTCCAGCCATTAGCTGTAGGGGAACCAAACACAACCGGACCTCCATGGACGGCGCCCACACTTACTTGTACGCCAGCGCCTCATCCAGCTTGGCGTCCGCGGCCGCAAAGTGCTTCTCAGCAGCCTCGGCCACCGAGGAGGCGGGCGCCTCTTCCCGGGCCGCCTTGTACATCAGGAACTCGCCGCGGTACTGCATCACGCTGGCCTGGTTGGACATGCCGTAGCACACCTGGTCCTGTGGCAGGGAAGGCAGCGGGATGCACAGATAAGCGCTTCTATTGATGGCAACTCCTAGCTACACCTACCTGACTCAAACACGCTACACAATCCACGCAGCCCAGGGATGCAACCCCGCTGACAGTCGCCCAGCAGCTAGGCAAGCTTGGAAGCTGGCCAGGAGCCCGTGCACATGACCACCCGGAGGGCATCACCGCCGCCACGACCCAGCAACTAATCTTACTAGTCTTACCTCAAACTTGTCCTGCGCCTGGTCCAGCAGCTCATCCGCCTTGGGGTCTTCGCTCATCATGCCGTTAAAGGCAGCCGCCAGCTTCTCGTGCCCAATCTGCGGCCAGGAAAGTAGGAAAGGTAACCAGTCTTACGCACAGAACCGAGATGAGCATGCAGCACTCACAGGCTTACAGGAGTGAGGCCGCCATTGCACCACACGCCCCGACGCCAGCCCACTTGTTTGCAACAGGAGGCTGACATAGCTCGGCGGCCTGAGGACAGAACCATGGTGCACGAACACTGACCGCACAAAGTGCAAACCAGGGCTTACAGTCGCAAAAAGGACATAAACTACCTGTACCAATGCTGGCCCTTGCCTACTCCAGCACTTGGGGTCAGGGTCGCTGGCACAACCTCCAGCCCCACAGCCGACAACACCAGCCCACCTAACAACCCACAGCCCCTGCCCGCCTCCGGCACCTCCAGCGTCACCTCGGTGGCTGACAACACCAAGTGATTGCGTCATTTACACACAGCCCTGCCCACCTCCTTGCACCTCCAGCATCCAGTACAGTTGTCATCACCCAACGATTACGTCATCCTACACACAGCCCCTGCCCACCTCCTGCACCTCCAGCGGCTTGTCCGGGTCGATGCCGCAGTGCTCCTTCAGCAGCTCAACAAACGCCAGGATCCACTCATCAACCTGCGGATCCATGGAAGCATATCGCTGGAATCCTCCGAATCAATGGCGACCAACTCATGTGCGCTGCCAGGAAGAAATCGCTCCACAAACGCAAGAACCAACTCGTCAACCTGCGGACCCATGGAAGCACCCCGATGAAGAGATGCTTGACAGTGACCATCAGGTCATGTGCACTATCATGCAGAAGTCGAGGGAGTGCCGAGCCACTCGGGCAGAAGGCGCGCAAGTAGCACCCCATGCCTTATTTCCGGAGGCCATCGGGTTTAATCTGACCGCTTCAGGCTACCCCTCATTCACCAAAGCCTAGCCGGCCTTGCTCTCTTAACGGCCACTACCCAGCCTACAGCGCAGCTACAACCAGTGCTGCCTATCGCATAATGCAACCAGCGCTGCCCATCCCTTGGCTACGCCAGCGCTGCCTAACCCCTGGATACAGCCCCACCGCCCCCGCCAAGGACCCCTTTTCCTAAACCTGCCTCCCAGCTGTGCCTGCCCAACCTGCCTCCCCCATATATCTCGCAACCACCACTCTCACGACACGCTGCCAGTGGAAAAGCCACACCACCTACCACCCACCCCGATATACGGCACATGCTTCAGCTATTGCTGCGGGAAGCGATTTGTCTGTTTCATTGACTCGACTGGTCGACTCGACCTGATTGATACCACCCACCTGCACTTGCTGTGCCTGGTCTTCCACCGGCGCCTGCTCCACCGCCTTGGCGCCCGCCTGCTGCGCCTGCTGCTTTGCCACCTGGTTCATGATCTGCTGGAAGTAGGCCACCTCGTTGTCGGGGATGCGGGGCACCTCCTCCTGTAGCCCAACACGTGGATGGTGAGTGCGTGGGACTGGTGAAGCCTGCCACATCCCCATGTTCCCCTGGAAGCTGGACAAGTGTCCCCAGCCTTTACTAGGTTTTTACAGAAGCGGCCCGCCATCCAGGCCTTGCATACCCAGCAAGCAACTTCTACACCCAGTAGCTACATCCCGAGCTGCAGAAGCTTCTTCCCTACTACATCACCCATGTCCCTCAACCCCCCCAACACAAGCCTCCCCCACTGCGCACCTAGCTGAGTACCTCCTGCCCTGTCAACCATCCTATCCCCACCTCAAACACCCCCTACGCCGCGCACCTCGCTGGCCACGCGCACGACTTGAAGGCGGATGGGCGGCAGGTTCCCCTGGGCCACGCCGCCACCCCGCCCTGTCTTGGTGGCAACCTCAACAGCCTCCGCCATTGCACGCTGCAGGTCGTTGCGGTGGGCAATCGTCACCAGGTCTCCCTCCCTGCAACCGAAATGAGCTAGAAACACTGGGCATGCGAGTAGCGAAACATACGATGGAATAGCAACGATGAAGCCTAATGCAGGATGTAGCCTTGCCCTTACCGCAGTGTCAAATAAAGCTGCCAAACATGCTCTGGTCTCACTATCCTTGGAACTTGATTAGTCCCTCACCCCTACCAACCGATTCTGTCACCTACCACCCCCATTTGCTTGTCAAGACACCAAGTGCGATGATGCCTGCGTGGGGACATACGTCAACCACGCGCCCACCATGCGCTTGTCAACTACCCAACAAGCGCAACGACCCTCATCACGCACACTCACTTATCCAGGTACTTGAGAACAAAGGGCCCTGCTGTGGGGTAGAGCTGCCGCACATGCTCCATGATCTCCATATAGCTGACACCAGGCACCAGCTGAATGAAGCGCGTGTCATCATCCATGGACAGCTTGGCCGGGAAGGTCAGCTGCCGCCCGGTGGTCGGTGTCTTGCTGGGCACCGCTGTGGCCTTCCTGGCGGCCGCTGTGCCCGCTGCCCCCGCCCCGCCGTGCGGCATGACGCCGTTGCCCAGCCCGCTGGGCTTCTTGCCGGAGACGAGATCGCGCAGGCGGCGCTCGCTCTCGCGCGACTCGGCTGTAGCTGCGTCCAGCTTGTTAGCTTTCTGCAGGTCTGCCAGCGCCTGCTTGGGCTGCCCCAGCTGCTCAAACGCCTTGGCCCTGCAAGTAGATATACATAAAAGCAGCACGAGGTTGTTCCCTGCCGGTTTGCCCTTGGCTGAATGCACCGCATTTAGCCGCAGCTACACCAAGGCCCTCCCAAGCAATGCCATGCCACGCCACGTCACACCCTGTCAAAGGTGTGCATCATTGGTCAGAGGCACACCCGCCACCCTAGGCATGCGACTTGCTTGCTACCTGCTAGCTCCCAGCACTATCCAGCGCAGCTGGGTGCCTGCTTCCCATCGACAGGTGGCCAGCCACCTCTCAAGCCACAAAAGCTCAGTTAATGTCCCCTCAAGTGACGCCTCTTCGACACCCACCTACCTGCGGACCAAAGCCTTGTAGAAGGCGGGCTGAATGTCAAGGGCGGCTGAGCACTCGCTCACAGCATCCTGGAACCTGCAGGCGTGAGACACAGAGGATGAGGCTGAGACACAAATGTTGAGGCCTTGTTGTGCCATCCACACACTCAGCCTTGCCAAAGCTTCTCACCCAGCCAAGCCTTTATACACAGGCCACCGGAACAGCCTGTTCTGATGCAGACTGTTAGATTGGTGGAAACAGTGAGGCAGAGGTGGTGGTACATTGACTGAGCTAACTGCTTGCCGTGCAGACCCTGGCAGATATGCTGTGTCCAACTCACTTCTTGTGCATCATATGGCAGGCTGCCTTGTTGCTGTGCAGCAGGGCTGCGTCAGGGTGGTCTCCCGGCACGATCTTCAGGGCACGCTCGTAGGTTTCTAGAGCACGCTCATACTCCTTCTTTGCGAAGAGGGTGTTGCCCTCCTCCTTGAGAGCTTGCAGCGAGTCAGCACCGGCCATCGTAGGCTGCACAGCGCTCAAGGTAAGGCATTGCTGATCCGAGAGTACTCTCACAAACGCCAGTCCGCAGCTTGCGGGCTTGACTGGATGGCCAGCCCAGAGAAGTCTCTGGTAAACAAGTTGCATGCAAGCCTAGTCGGAATCCTGTGATGAAGCGTCAGTGTGGCCCAACCTGAACTGGTGAGCTAGGTGCACTCTTGGTCTTCTTGCCCATGATACACCCACAGGGGCTGGCAGCTGCCGTGCTTTACTAGCGTCTCACGAGCGTTCGAGGATAGATGATGAACAGAGATGGTATCTTTACGCGAAATCACAGCAGCTCTTCGGAGCGGAATTGCATGGCTCTTATCCCACTCGGCCCGTACGCTGTGTGTACAGCCACTGCCAACATGGCATCGCCGCCTGATCGACAGGTGCTTGCAGCGCTCTTTGGTGGATGCTCAACATAGCCTGAGGTAAGCTGCCGAGTAATGTAACCTTTAGTTTATATGGGACCCACGTAGGAGGCTGCGCCAAGTGACTGTACTGTCGTCAAGCTACCCAGCAGGATCGGCCAATTCAAGCCATCCTTACAGTTTGTGATCCCTGAAAGAATCTGCAGGGAAGCCTAGCTGCATACAGTGCAAAACTGCTTGGCTTCAAGAGATGCACTAGGCCGACAAGAAGGAACCAGTTTGGAACGAGCCAAAGAGATCACATAGCTAAGGAAGAGAACCAGAAACTTGTCACAAAAGCAGTCATGTGCACGGGAGTTGGTAGTAGCTCTGGAGTCAAGATGCCGTCAACAACTTTCTGTAGACGACCTCAGCCAGGGAAAGAATGTTTACAGCAGCGTCAGCAGGAAAGCTATCAAAAAAGCGCGCAAAACTGTCAGAAAACACAGTCAGCCACTTGGCGCAGGTGAGGTACTTGAGTTTTGGAGTGGCTAGCAGCTCGTCTCAGCCCCTGCAGCTGTCATGCCTAGGTTCATTGTACTGGCTGCAGCCAGTCACCACTAGAGGGCTGATGGACTTACACCCCCACCCTCTCTACTGTTCAGCGGTCTGCTGCTACAAGCAGCCAGCCTGGTTCCCTCGGCTCCTTTATGCCGGAATCTCGTACTCCTTGATGTACTTGAGCCCCGAGATCCAGGTGGTTTCATTGCTGCGCTGGTCAATGTAAATGGATGAAGGGTCGGCTGCCGGGTACACCAGGCACGACGCAGGGCTCTCCTGACCGTAGCTGGTGACGCACCTGCAAGGGTCACGCCGCAAAGAGAGCAGTCAGCGGGGTGCCTAAGCCACCGCTGGCCTGGCGGGGCTGCTACATCGCAGAGAGCCATTGCACCAGGAGCCACACTGCGCAGGGCTTCTCTGGGCAGGTCAGTATGCTGATGCTGGGGAATTGGTTGTCTAGAATGAACTCCCACGTAGCAAGCCATAATTAGGCATTGCAAGGCAAGACTCACGGTTGGCCGCCCAGGAGTGGGCAGTAGGCCCAGACGCCGCAGGTAGGGGTGTTGCGGCAGAGGGTGCAGCAGGTGTCTGCATCCGCGACGTTGTACCAGCCGCCCAGCCAGGGCTCCTTGGAGGTCAGCATGGTGTTCTCCACAAAATTGCAGCCCTCTGCATACATGGCGGGGGACAGGGCAGCAGGCGGTGAGACAAGCTGGTGGGTGCGTTGCAGCTGCTGCACTGGGATGGCAAAAGCAATGGCGAGGTGTGACGCACTGCCTTTCGAGCTTGCATGGCTGTGAAACGGGGGGGAGCATTATGTCAGTGCCGAGCGACAATATCGAGGATGAGCTCACCAAAGTGCCATGTGTGATGACTAACCTGGTGCTGTGGCTGTCACATCAGGCACGGGGTACTGCCCCTCGGGGTCCCGGTACCCAGATATCCAGGTGGTCTCTGGGCCCTGCTGCACAACATCTGCCTTCTGCCCGGGCTGCAGGGAGTACAGGTTGCACGTCTGGCCATCTTGCTTGCCGGACAAGATCACACACCTGCATCCAGGACATGTAGCAAAGCAGTCAGTGGACGCAACGAGTTTGCTCTGGAGCAGCGATACAGGTGGGCCCGGCAGATCAGGCCTCCAGAAAATAAGAGAACTCTGGTGCAGGGAGCACGGCAGGAGGCTTCCCGGCATCCCCTTGTCTGCATCTTGCACCCTTCTAAGTGTGCCACTTGGAGCGCACGGTTGACTCACGAGAGGCCAGGGCCAGCAGGGCAGTAGCTCCAAGCTGCGCAGTCGGGGTTGTTAGAGCAGCGGTCGCAGCAGGCGTCCACTGTGGGCTCGGTGGTGCCCTGGATGTAGGTCCCAGCCAGCATGGTGTTGTTGTGAGGTGCGCAGACACCTGCAACACGCCAGCAACGTGCACAGGGGTCAGGCATCAAGTGCTGCTGGCAGCACAGTCGGTCAGTGGGGTGAATATCTGCAAACCGGACTAGTCGGCATGCAACTATGGCCGCAGTGCAGTGGGCAAGCAGCAGCCTTCACGACTGCTTGCCCGCTAAACCCCCCCCCCCCCCGTCGCCCGCATTGAGGAGCCATGCACGCACCTGGCTTCGCTTGCGGGACGTCGGGCAAGGTAGCATTGGGAGGAGCGCCAGAGATCCACTTGGTTTGGGGACCTTGTTGGTTGAGGGTGGGTGTCCAGCCACTGGCTGTGGAGTATAGGGTGCAGGCGCCGGCTGTCTCAAGGAAGCCACCTGTGCCGCCAGTGAAGCAGCTGCAGCAGGAGGGTGGGCCAACCTTTAGGGGCTCAATCATCAAGCATAAGTCATAGGGAAGGCCGGGAAGCAAGCAAGGTCAAGTCCTGCTGTGCGAAGGCTGTCAGGCTCGTTTCCAGGGTGAAACAGCTGAAGCTTATGGTACTTGCGTTGCGGAAGCCTCTCACCCTTCGGTGGCGTCAGCTGGGCACCAGGTAAAAAGACCACAGCCGCCGAATTCGCTTTGGCACAACTGGCAGCAGGCGTCAGCTGTGGACACGCCGGCATACCGGTTGAGGTACAGCCCCGTGGTGAGGTAAGTGTTTGGTAGGTACTGACAGGTGTCTGCGGGCAGGCAGCGGGTTGGTGGTGAACGGCGGTTCTTAGCACTGCAAGCGCCGGCGCGTCATTTGCGCGCAACACCAATGTCACCAGGCGGTTGGCACTAACTTACTTGGAGGCTGGTGTTTGAGAGCTCTAGCATGCGCGGACGCAAGCAAGAGGGCTGCCGCAAGGGCACCGAAGAGAAGGCCACGAGCCATGGCGTCCAGATCCCCCAAGTTGAACGCAAGATGCTCGCAGTATGCTTCAGAGATCAGACCAGTGACTTGATAATACATCAAGCGCTGCTGATTTTGTCTCACCCGGATAGGTACTGCCCACGCGGCTGGGGCGGCGACAGGTGGTATCTTGATTCCAATATTTGCATTTTCACTCCCGAGTCACCACGCGGAACGCGACAAGAGCTGCCACGTTGTGAAACTCCGATTGCTGCTTTTCATAACAGAGGCAAAGTAACTTGGTGAGTACACGGCTTGATGTTGTCTTGATCCAGGTTGCATGCGAGCGGTCAGTATGTCTGGGGGTCACCCTGCTTTGGGGTATAAGTGCTTGACCTTCAGGCTTTGTGCTTTCTGCACAGAGACACTATCAGTAGTCGTATTGACGCAGGCCTGTCACTGCTTACAAGCGCAGACCTGTGCGCTGTTTCCGATGACAGAGGTTAGTTATAAGACGCTCAGAATACCTCCAAGCGGTACTGGTGCCCGACGGTCCCTTTGCGGCAAGCCACAGCTGGTCATTCATATCCGAGTGCACTCGTTCTTTGTCGGTCCCACTCCACTCCTTCAACCACCATTTATAGTTTCTAGCTTTCGTTGGGCTCAACCGGTGGCTGGTTGGTTGTAAACCAACACTGAGTTGCGTCTTTGTGATAAGTGCGCACTTATGCATGCACGCTGCCACATCTTTACAGGTCAAGCCTTGAAGGCAAGCGGCAGTGCTGTTTTTGGGTGCACTACGAATGAGACCCTCCAAGGAGGCAAGCCCAGCCCAACAGCTTGTGGAAACAGCACCGAAGGTGTGCAAGAAGTGTGCGACAGGGAGCAGCAACACATGGTCTTAGCTATCAGCAATCTTTTAAGCTACCCAGCAGTGTGGGCAGCAGGCAGTAGTCTTAGCAGCATCCGAGCAACTCTTACGTGGGCTGCACTATTAGGCAGCCAGTGACAGCAGTAGCCTTCCACTGACAGCAGAAGCTGAGGTTGGGGGGCCCCTTATGAAAGTTCTCTGGGGGCGGTCGCGCTGTGGCTGACTAAAAAGGGGAAGCCTCATCCGAGAGCCACTTCACCCCCGACACCCAGGTGCTGTTGGCGCTGTTTTGATCCACAAGGATATCCTCCACGGACTGAGCGGCATACAAGAGGCAGGCAGCTGGGCTCTCAGGGCCGTGGCTGGTGGGGCATCTGCAGCAGATGGAAGTAGACGGCACCCAAGCTACTGAGCACCATGCACAACATACCATATACACATCCAACGCAAGACCACATAGCACTGCGGGGACGACAGCTCAGCATTGTGTGCCTCTCAGCCCAGCATTGGCGCCTCATCCTCTCCAACTTGACAATGCCTGCCTGGTGGGCTGCAGTTCCACGGGTCCATGGGACGCTGTAGCAGTCACCAGTCAGAAGAGGACTTACGATGTGCCGCCCTCGGCTGGGCAGAAAGCCCACACAGCGCAGGTAGGGGTGTTGCGGCAGCGGGTGCAGCAGGTCTCGGCATCAGGGACGTCGTACCAGCCGCCAAGCGAGTCGGCTGAGGTCAGCATGATATCGTTTGCCACGTTGCAGCCCTCTGCATGTGGTGCAGTGGGACAGGAAGGTGGCGTGCCAGCAGGTGTCACACCTCTTTCCAGTTGCTGGTAGCTGCTGTGGCTGTCAAGCAGGTGCCATCAATGTTGCTATAACATGCAAGAAGGGACCATGTTGCTAGTACTTCGTACCTCAGTGCCAGCAACAGACCTGGGGCGGTGGTGTTCACTTCTGGCACCGGGAACTGGGCAGCGGGATCCCTGTAGCCAGATATCCAGGTGGTCTCGGGGCCCTGCTGCACCACCTCGGCTGGCTGGCCAGGCTGGGTAGAGTACAGGTTGCACGTCTCGCCATCCTGCGAACCAGAGAGGATGACACACCTGCAGCCAGTGACAGCCACAGTGCCTCGCATGTGCTTCACAATGTCCCAGGCTAGGTGTTAGCATTGGGGACTACTACTGCTGCAAGCTTGGGCAGGCAGCTGCACCTGGTGGCAAGGAGCCATACTCCTCCACAGCACGCGTGACACCAAGAAATGAAGCATACCCTCCATACCATCATCGCCAAACCAACAGGCTTCACAGCGCATTATTGCAGGCCAGGGCTCAGCGCTCACTTCTCGCCGGGGGCAGCGGGGCAGTAGCTCCACGTAGTGCAGTTGGGGTTGTTGGAGCAGCGGTCACAGCATGCATCAACAGATGGCTCAACACTGCCCTGGATGTAGGTCCCAGCCAGCATGGTGTTGTTGTGTGGGGCGCAAATGCCTGCGGCAGCAAGTTGGGTGGCCAGCGGGCTGGAAAACGACGGACTTTTCCTGTGCCAGAGGGTAGCTCTGATGAAACAAGGGTGTGAAACTGCCGCGATGTTACCCTGCAGAGAAGCATTGCAGCGTAAAGGGGTACCACTGTGTATTTCTTAAGGCTGTAGGACATGGCAGTTATCACCAGTAGAGCCTGCTGCGCCACAGTCGCCAAGGAAAGAACCTTCACTATGATACTCGCACTGATGGTTGAGATGCACACTTGCAGGGCCTTGCAGGGATTTGGGCCAGCTCATGAATCCTCTCTCAGCTTACCTGGCTGAGCGTCTGGAATAGCGGGCAAGGTCTTGCTGGTGGGGTGACCAGAGATCCACGGGGTTTGGGGGCCACGCTGCTCCAAGTTGGGCCTCCAGCCGTCGCTCATGGAGTAAAGGGTGCATGCCCCAGCAGTCTCGAAAAAGGGACTGGTGCCACCAGTGAAGCACCTGAGGGGGCAAGGGCTGCTGTGTCGGTCTGAGGAGTTGACGGCAGCAGCAAGAGTCCGCCCAGGCTAGACGGCTTGCAAAACGTGACTGGAAGCAAGCTAGCGGATGTGCAGTGCAGCGGTGTGGTGTTGGGGTGGCGCCCTCATGCTCATCCCTGGCCCCCACCAATTCTGGCAGCCCAGGGGGAGACTTATTTCTTCTACCACTCTAAATCTCTGAGGCATGGTCACTGCACTAAGTTAAGACTCACCCATCGGTCGCGTTACTTGGGCACCAGGCAAACAGGTCGCAGTTGTTGTCCTGGCATGTCTGGCAACAGGCATCAACCGTGGCAACGTCCGGATAACGATTCAAGGACAGGCCTGTCGTGAGGTAGGTGTTTGGCAGGTACTGACAGCCACCTGCGGGAGATGATAGTGAGCTTTACCACATTGATGTGGCGCATAACGCGCAGGCGCGCTCCTCAAGCTTCAGGCCCAGGAAGATACGACCGCTCACCTGGCTGTTGCTCGAGAACCCTGGAACCGGCAGAAGCAGTAAACAGCGCTGCCAAGGCGCCAAGGAGCAAACCACGTTTCGACGTTCCCATGACGGTGTCGGAGATCGCAGCAACACTTGCAGTTGGAACACCAGCGCTACTACGCAGAGTTCAAGCAGGTCGTAGTGCTGCCAACGCGCTAGAGGCCTAGGCAGGTGGTATTCGCAGCTCGCACCTGACCTACTCACAAGTGCTGAGTCATAGGCGCAACACGTTTGGGACGACCACGCTTCTAATTGAGGTGGCCAGCCGTGCTCGATGGGAACAACATGCTGCATATGCCCTATCTATGAGCCTGGATCGTGTGCAGCCTTGCGCAGTCCTCACACAAGGCTTTTCCAGAGCAACTACGCCCAGCCAAACTTGCAGCCGCAGTGCAGAGCAAGGCAGCCACGATGCTTGCCGAAGGAAAAATTTAACAGCCCAGCCGCAACTCATAAATGCCCCCCAGCGGCTCTCTGGTGATCTTGAACAGCCCTTCCAGACTCAGCCTGGGTCCTAGCAGCTGATGCCTCGCCAGTGGCCGCATATCAAGGAATGCTGGCTTGACCACGGACGCCACAGCGTGCACAGCGGAGCTGCTGCGCAGCAGGACAACCTGCTCCTCGATAGGAATTGCTTCCTGCAGGCAAGCAGCTCACAGTGAAATGACTGGAGCCATGGCATGCACGGTTAGGCTGCTTTCAAGCAACAGCTCCTTATATTGGGCAAGTCTTGCAGCAGGCCAGTACAAACGTGGAGCAGCCACAGCATGGACAGCGGGGCCGCTTCACAGCAGTCCCTCCTTGTGGGCAACCTTGTGGGTCTCGCAAGCAGGCAGCAGGTCTAGCCACTCCCAGTGCAGTGCTACTTCAGCAGCTGAGCATTCCCTCACACTGCAGTTGCAAGGCCTGGGTGTCAATGACAACGAAAGATACACAAAAGCTCGGTTTACCCTGGATCTATGGACACCTCGCAATACAGCTTCTGGATAAGCACCATTCACGCACCTGGTAGTAACTGTGGACGAAGTGCAGCAGCTCTAGCGGCGAAGCAGCCCTGCCAGGCAGCGCAAAGCAGCGGCTATCATGGCCCAGCTCTCCCCTGCCATCTCGCGGCAGCAGCAGCGTTATTGAGGCAGCCCCAGGAAAGCCGGCAGCCTCCTGCAGCCACCCATGCTGCGCTGGACTCCCTCCTCCTCCATTGCTGTCATGGGCAGTGAGTGACATGCCCCTGGCTGCTGCCTGGGAGTAGCCTTGAGCTTGTTCAAAGCTGTTGAGCGCTTCATTGTAGGCTGCCTGGGTCGCTCCCAAGCAAAACTGGTCCTCCTCATCCTCACTGTCTGGGATGACGTCCCTACAAAGCGGTGAAAGAATGCAAAGTGTGTGAACCTGATCAAGCCCTCTGCGTCAATTTTCATAGCAGGAGGCTGACTGCTGACGCAGGGGAGGAGCCATCAGGCATTACCCCATGGAGCAACTCAGGCCCGAGGCCTTCAATTGCAAGCCACCTCAACAGGAGCGCACTCATGCCAGTGCCACCGTCGCAGGAGACAGCGAACTCTCTGCCTACTATTGTGGCACAGTGCGGCTTACCCGGGGCCATACTGCTGCAGCACAGACGCCAGCCGGGGGATCACTGTCGAGTCTGGCCGCGCCTCGGCTGGTGGGTCAACGACCGACCAAGCAAATCCCACCAACATGCTGGCAGGCGTGCAAAGCGGGGCCCCTGCACCATGGTCTAGCAGTCATACAGTTGAAGTGGGCTAGGGCTACAGGATCTCCTGCCAGGGCACACACGCCGTTTGACACCCAGCAGCACCAGGTGGTATTTAAAGATTGAAATGAAAATCCCTGGCATTCCAGCAATGGTAGCAGCCACCACCTCAAAGGGGGACAGCTCATCCTGCATATGAAACTCCCAACCAAGCTTGCACATCAGAATTCTCTACTGTATGCATAGCTATAGTCAGGCAGACTTACCAGGGTTTCCAGCACCCAAGGTGGCACCAGTGGCAGGAGAAGGCCCGTTGGAGTGCCCAGCAAGTTGCTGCAGCATTGCAGCCCTAGCCTCCTTGCTCTGCAACTGCCCTAGTGGTGACATGCTGCCTCGGCTGCTGTCTGCAAGCAGCAAGAGCTAGGTTGCCTTGCAGGCTGGCAGCCCGGGCAAGCTAGTGTGCGGAGCTCGCTGATCCAGCTTGCAAGGACAAACGAAGGCTATGCCCATTGCCGGCATGGGTGCTTGCTAAGGGCACACTAAACTACAAGGCCTGCTATGGCTGCATGCACCAGCAGCCCTCCACAACATTCCCCAACATCAGCAGGGCAGTATGTATTATATATGTATGACCTCACCTGTGCCTCTGAGCGGCGCCTTGAGCTGGTTGCAGCCCTGCTCTGGCCCTGCTGGAAGGTGCCTTGTGGCATCAGCAGATACCATCAAGCACCGCTGCTGGCGGCCTGACTTGAGAGATCTGACCACCCACTGGGGAGAGATGATGCCCAGACCTGCAGAAAAGGGCAGGCGCCCTGTCGTACACAACCCTTCCACACGCAGATGCACGCTCATCCAGGGAGGGTTTTGGCTGGCCGCAATTGGCAAGAAACTGAAGGTGCACTCGATGAAAGCTGTGGATTGGCCGGGCAAGGCTGTGTGCCGCTGTCATAGCC
The DNA here is from genome assembly GCA_001598975.1 of Parachlorella kessleri. Taxonomy (NCBI): domain Eukaryota; kingdom Viridiplantae; phylum Chlorophyta; class Trebouxiophyceae; order Chlorellales; family Chlorellaceae; genus Parachlorella; species Parachlorella kessleri. The sequence continues at coordinate 8,634 of BBXU01000833.1, read as the reverse complement.
ACAAGGCATGGTAGCGGGAGGTGGAGGTGACGAGAAAACACAGCTATCCCCAGCAGGCACCAAGCACGCATTGGATTAATTGGTGGCAGCTGGTTCGTGGCTACACAACAACAGATCCAGGGACAGGAGCCATCTGCCGAAGGAGGGTTGGCACATCTGTCTCACTCACTCAAGGAGAGCCACCGCAGTGCTGCCTCTGGCTGGCACACCACATGAGTTGCCCCTTGGCCCAGCCGGGCACCCACTACTACCTTTCCTCCGCCTTGCTGAAGAGCTTGGGCCACCCTGTACACGCAAGGAAGGCAGACTGGTAGCGCATGGGGCCTTTAAAACAGACGTGGTGAAGCGGGGGAGGATGCTAAATGAAGGCCTGCGGAGGGCTTGATGTGTTGGCAAGAGCACAGCACGTGGCAAATCTGGTCAACTGCAGCCATTCCTGCAGTGCCTCCTGAAGCCCCAGGGGACTCCAGCGCACGCTCACCCTGCTAGTTGCTGAGGTTGCTACTATGTGGGCTAGGTATAACCCAATCACCTGGAGCTTGCATCACCAAGGCTCCATGCTACACTGCTTTCTCTAGCAAGGCTGGCAAAGCAATCTCCAGGGCTAGGCACCCACTTGCCTGCGCGCTTCTTCCTCTGACAGGTCTGGGTCGAGTATCGCGGCGATGCCCTCAAACACGCCCTCCACACTCTCGGCCACCTGGGAGGCCGCCTCTCGACCCCTGGCAGCACTGCCAGCATCCATGCCTTCGCCGTGCACAGCAAAGGCACTGCCGCCGCCGCCGCCAATGCTGCTGCTGGTAGGGGTGGTGAAGGTAGCCTGAGGCATGCCCTGGGCTCCCTCCTTGCCGGCATAGGCAGCGTCAGCGCAAGAAGACTGCCCAGGCAACTCTGGTACAACCAGGGTGGGCTCGGGGGCAGCAGGCTCAGCAGAGCCTGCTGCAGCTGCAGCCCCTGCCTGCACAGCAACCCTGGCAGGTTGCTGCCAGTCCAGCTGCATAGGTGAGGGCATGCCACCTGGCTGGGTGCCAAATGGCTGCTGTTTCTGCCAGCAGCTCTGCTGCTGGGAGGGGTATGTCGGGTCGTCCGAGGGGGTGTTGAGCACAGTCTCGCTCACACTGGGAGAGTCCATGGCAGGCTGTGCAGTGTCATGGACAGGAGTCACACCGGCGGCAGTAGGAGCAGCAGGAGCTTTAGCAGTACCCTCACGCTGCTGACCCCGATGCCTGGGTGCTGACATCCCTAGATATCCAGGTGGGAGGGGCCCGCTCAACCCATGTAAAGCAGGGGCAGCAGCTGGGTCCCAGGAGCGGTGGACTGTCCTCTGTCCGGCTGCCTGTTGCTGCCCCTCCTCAGCTGCAAGTATCGCAGCTGCTAGACCCTTCTCGAGGGACCTAAGAGCTGCTTCTTCACTCCTGGGTGGGCGCTGTGGCTTTGCAGCGGAGAACCCCTGTGCCTGGCTGTGTGCTGGGTGAACACGCAAATGAGGCATGCCTTGCTGCTGCTCGTCAGGCAAGAGGGCTTGCATGCTTTGCTTGAGCTGCTCTGGGGCTTTGCCCTGCCGGGTTTGCTGCCCTACTGGTGGCACTTGAACCTGGTCGCTTGCTTTGCCTTCAGTTTGCTGCCGGCCAGCCTGCTGCAGTTGCTGCAGGAGGGCAGCCAGTTTTACGCCAGCTTCTTGGTCTGTACCCGCCTCCACTGGCGGGTCACCCTGCTGTTCAGGTTGCTGCTGGCCTGGCTGAAGCATGCTTAGCAGCGCTCCTAAATTGACTGCTCTGCTGTCAGCCTCCTTGTAACCACTGCTGTCTCTTGTAAACTGCCCCTCCTCCGCCTGCTGTCCCTGCCGAAGCATGCCTAGCATGGCTTCTATGCCAGCTGTCCGGTTGCTGTGCCCAGGGTTCATCATCTGTACTGGCGCCTGCTGCTGCCGCCCCTGCTCAAGCATACCTAGCAAGGCTTGAAGTTCAGCTGGCTGCCGGCCAGGCTCCTGAAGGCTGCCTTGACCTGGGTGCTGCTGCTGCACCTGCTGCAGCGTGCTGAGCACGGCTTGGATGTCGACTGGACGGCGGCCAGGCTCTTGAAGGCTGCCTTGACCTGACTGCTGCTGCCCTTGCTGTAGCGTGCTTAGCATGGCTTGGATATTTACCGCCGGGCTTCCACAATTCTTCATTCTGACTTGCTCTGGCTGCTGCTGCTGCTGCTCACGCCCCTGCAGGACCATGCTCAGCAAGGATTCCATGCCGACAGGCCTGGGAGGAGTCAGGTCACCACCATGGTGCTCTGAAGGCTGACCCTGCTGTCGTTGCTGCTTCTGATGCTTCTGCCAAGGCTGTGCCGTGTGAAGGGAGCTATGTGGACTGACACGTTTGCTCTCCTCTGTGTCAGTTATGCTGCTGGCCAGCAGGGAGAATAGGGCAGCTGGGTCCCAGGAGATAGCATGGTCAGCAGGCTGTTGGGGCTGCTTGGGTGGCTGCCCTGCTGGCAGATGTATTCCCTGCTCAGCCTGTTGCACAGGTTGGTGTTGCGCCTCTGGAAGGCTGCCTTGCAGCTGCTGCAGGAGTTGGGGAAGGTCCTGGGGCGCTCTGTTGCCACTAGTGATAGGAACATGGCCGACCTGCAGAGATAAGCATGCATGGAGGAAGGGTACTTCTAGCACGAAGCTCCTGGTCCCAGGCACTCAGGCCACCGCAGGGATACTAGTAAGTTATATTCAGTAGCATGAAGGTTCCACTTGATAATACAAGCAGGATGGCTCCCACCTGCCTAGGCACCCCATCAATATTTGCTCAGAGAGAAGCATGACCTGCTATGAAACACACTTGCACCTGCACCCGAACACAGCGACACACTCACATGCTCTCCATCTCGCACCCCCTACCTGCAGCTGCTGCAACAGTGCCGCCGTGTGCTGGGCCCTGGCAGCATCACCCAGCAGTGCTGCTGCTGCTGCATCATCTGCCGTCGGTCCTGCTCTGAGCTGCTGCACCAGTACTGCTACTGTGGCCACAACAGGCTGCCCACCTGGCACGGTGACTTTGTCAATATGCCCCTGGCCCTGCTCTTCAAGCAGCTGTGGCTGGGCATGTGCCTGCGGGGCCCCAGGCAGGTCACGCTGGGCCTGCATACAGGCGGCTTGCTGCAGCTGCTGAACTAGCCTGTCCAGGTCCAGCTCGGTGGCCGCCCGCCAACGTGACGGACCTCCCTTTGCAGCCATGGCCACTGGCTCGGCTCGTTGGACAGCGTGGACTGGCGCCTGCCGCGCTGGTTGCTGCTGTTGCGTAGCAGCATTGGGAGAAGGGTCCTGTCGGGTGGCACTGCCTCGGCGGCTGGGTCGTGCTGCCAACGGGGTAAAAGCTGGCGCCTGCTGAGCCTGTTGCAGCCTGGCCAGCAGGCTAGCAATGTCGCCTCCACTGCCTGGCACGGCTGGGCTCGCCGGGCCAGGGGACACAGCAGCGAATGGCGTGCTAGGGCCTGGCTGCGCAGCCGAGTGCTGTTGCTGCTGCTGGTCTGACGGCATACTGCATGGGCCATTATCGGGGCTTGCAATTGGACATCTGTCTGCTCCTGCTCTCCTTACTGACGGCTGCTGCCTACCTGCCAGTTGCAGCCCAGCCCGACCGTCTGTGCGTTCGGTGGCTGCTGGCTGGACCCAGCTATCCGGTGCCACCGCGGCAGCGCTCATGCCGCTGAGGATGCCGTGCGGCTGCAGCGGCCAGCTGCTGAGCATCCCTGTTTCTTTCGCTGGTTGCCCCAAGGGCGGTACTATCTCCCTTTCCATTTCCATAAGCGCAGCTCCGTGCTTGTCAGCACTTTGAGGGCTTGCTGAATGGCTGCCTGGCTGCTTTGAGGGCTTCCGGGGCAGAGGACTGAAGGAAGCTGACTGGTCCTGCTCCTGCAAATGGTGCAGCAGGTCGTCCGTAGGCATGAAGCCGGCCTGAGTGAGGGGCAGGTGCTCAAAACACCAGTCTGCTTCGAAGCCTGCAGGCACACGTCAGGTGTTGGTCATCCTGAAAGTTTTCGAGGCTGGCTAGCAGCAAGTCCTAGTCCAGCTAGGGGGTAGCAGAGCTGCACGCATGTGCCTGCATATGCCCAGTCTAATTGGCTCTATTAGCCGCAAGGAAAAGACATATTCCGTGATCCTATGAACGCATCCACCGTGCATCCTAGGGTTGGCTGCTGCTCGCAGAGACTCCTGTGCAAGCCCCTTCAGGGTGGGCATCTAATAAACACAGCTAAGGAAGGACAGCTATGCTGGGCAGACGCATCTGCCCTGCACCCACTACGTAGTAAGCGCACACCCACTTCTAATTAGGCGCACCAATGCTGGGCAACTTCACCTCATGTGCCCTGTACCTCACCTTGTGAACCAAGCTCCACCGGCTGCGCCAGGAAGCGCTCGGCAGCAGCATCAGGCAGCGGTGCCCAGGAGACGCCCTTGCTCTCGCCCTTGCTCGCTCCCTTGGCGGCGCCTTTCGTGCGACCAGGGACTGCACTCCCTCGAGGTACCTGCTGGCGCTCATCTGGGCCAGCTCTCCTGCTGGTGGCGTTGCCATTTCCATCAGTGTTCAGGTGCACCGAGCCTCCCAGGGAGTGGCCATGCGCTGTTGTTCCTGCTGGCCCCGGCCTCAGGCTATGCTTCACCTCGGCGAGCTGGGTGTGCAAGTTAGATGGCACAGGCCGCCAGACCTGGCTAGGCCCTGCGCCTTCCACGTGCAGCTGGTGCTGCTGGTGCTGGTGCTGCTGCTGAGGCTGCTGGTGGTGGTGGTGGTACTGTGCTGCTGGGGGCTGGCCGCAAGAGTCCGGCACGGAGGTTGCCCGACTGGCATTGAAGGTCGCTGTGGCTAGTCCTCCCCGGCTTGACTCCTGCGGGAAGGTGTCTGACGTAACGTCAAACGGCCTTGGCAGCCAACCACGGCACCCTAGCCTGCACTGGATATTGATACAGATCCCCAAGAAAGCGCTTGGCGTACCAGCACATATGGCTTCCATGTGGGGTTCTAGGCTATCCTTGCCACTCCAAGCAGTAGCACCGAAATGCAGCCGAGGTACATATATAGCCCTGGCTCTCGCCAGGCATGCAGCAGATCCCAGGTCAGCGGCGCACCTTATTCAAGGTCCGCGTTGCAAGTGGTGTGCGCTCCACAAGTGCCAGAAAGGGCCGCTCATCTTGGTGCGCCTGGCACTCAGCACAGGCCGCCAGCCAGCCAGAGCTGACAAGCTTGAGGCCCCACTTATGCTGGTTCCGAGCTGCGCTGGTTAGCTTGTCAGAAGGAGGGGCGTTTGGCGCCACTAGAAGATGGGTGCAGCGGCGCGAGAGGTTTGGAGAGTATCTGTGAAAGTAAAACTCGCAACTGACAAGCCAAGCCCAACAGGGACGGAGGGTCTGCACTAGTAGGACCCTGCCAACTTTACAAGCCAAGTGATGCCCTGCATTAAGGAGTTGAAAAAAGAAGCACAGCGCACCTGCCTCCAGCAGCTGTGATCACCTCCTCAGCAGCCTGCACGCACCAAATAAGAGGAAAGTGGTGTCCACAGACCATAGTCGTGCTTGCCACCTTGTCACAATCTGCAAGCAAGAACCAATCTGCAGAAGGCCAGAAACGCTTGAGCAAGTTACCTGTCGCTCTTGGCGTGTCAAACCAGTCACGCATAGCACAACATCCTTGGCCCACAGCTGGTTGCCCATGCGGCGAAGTTTGGGTTAGCTGATCGATGACATATATTAAGTCGTAGTGATCTTCAACTTTAAGCACCAGGATCGCCAGGCGGGCTTCAAGATCCCTCAGCACTGTCACCACCAGGCTTTGAACGTCAGTTCCCTCCACCACGTGTCCAAGGCTTTGGGAAGGCGCAAGACAGCTCCCGACAACAACTGCGCTTTTCGATACCTACAGCCTTGTATACGGCTCCACATCAAGCTTGCCTCTCCCCCTCCATGACGCAACAACTGTAACCACCATGAAGGCCCTGGCAAGGCCCAGGGGAAGGAGTACACTACGTTACTTGCTGGCCTGTCTGATAGCAGTCGCCACTCTGACAATACTATATGAGCTGCGGCTCTTTGGGCAAGCCACCCGCACCCAGCTCAGCCTTGATGCGGCTGGGAGCCTCGATGGCGAGCCTGGCGGAGAGGAGGCGGGTGTTTTCCCCTTGGACGGCTCGGACCTGGCCAGGATACCCAACTGGCGGGGCAAGGCGGGGGGTGGCAAGCCCCTCAAGCAGCCCACACAAAGAGAAAAGCTAGCAGTGCTGCTGCCGTGCTGGAGCGACTGCCCACAGGCCTCCATCCTGGTGGTCTACCTCTCCAGCCTTCTCATGCAGCAGGGTGAGGCTGTTCTTCCTTGAAGTGCGCACTTAACTGCCTTTCGCGGTGCGGGGAGCAGAAGAATATTGCACACTACTTGCTTGCTGCTTGCTGCGCTCCATGCCGCCCCCCGACCATCCAACCCAGCCTAGCCATGCAGGAAGACTAGCAAGGAATTTATGACCTTGTGTGCATGCATGTGGCTGTGATGAACGTCAGACCCGAGTCTTTTCACAAAGGTGGAACCTTTGTCAATCTGCTTTCCAGCGCCAGATCATGCAGCTGACTGGTTGTTTACGGGCCGTTGTTGCAGGCATTCCTTTCCGGATACATGTCCTGGAGCAGGTGGGCAGGGCCGCCTTCAACCCTGGGCTGCTGGTCAACATTGGCTACCAGCTGGCCCAGAGGGCGGAAGGCGGCTTTGCTGCCAACTATGTGGCGGTGCAGCGAGCAACTCTAACACCATATGTGAATGTGTCATACGCCTTTCCCAGGTCAGCATGGAAATGATGAGGCTCAGGGACAAGGATCGTCGTGGGGTAGGACCTGCGTTGCTGAAGCCAACAGCCTGTTACCGTTGGTAGCCCACCGTATGTGAACGTGTCATATGCCTTCCCCAGGTTAGCAGGAACGCACAGGCTCAGGGTCAAGGAGCAAAGACTTCAAAATAGAACCTGTGCTGCTGACACTGCTGGTCCCTGAGCAAGCCAGTGGCAGTGGCTCACGAGGGCCTCTGTATATTGATTCTTGCGACACTTCTGCGCATCACCTGGAAATGGTCGTCGCGTAGGGAAAAGTCAACATGGTTCTGGGTTGCAAAGCGTCGAGTTGTGCCCTCGGTGTCACATCAGCAACTTGGGTTCATTCCTGCAACGGCTGGGCCCCACCCCCGCGCTGCTCTGCTGCAGCTCCCCGTTTCTGCACTTAGCAGCCGAGCAGTCCCTATACAGCAACCAGGTCCCCTACGAGCCCTACTGTGGGGGCGCCTGGCTGGCCCACGTGGAGCTGTTTAGCGCAGTGGGCGGCCTGTCAGCAGCATATGTTGGGTACGACGGGCTGGAGGATGATTGGTGCCGGAGGGTGGTGGCACAGGTGCGGCTGCTAAGGCGGAGCAGGGGTGGGTTGCTCTGGGCAGATATGCACACTGGCGTGGGCTACCACACCATGAGCATTCCCTTGAGCTTCCCATGAGCTTCAGCGTTACGGACTAGATTTTTTTATAGTGGCTGGCAATGCGAACATAAAGGAGATAGGGTCGAAATGTACTGACTGGGCTGGATGCAGTCATGCTCTGGGTCTTGCCCTTTGGTTGACACTTCTGGCAGGACTGAACGGTGGCTAGCTCTCCCATCTGCAGCTGGGCAGTGATACCGTCCCAAGGGTGGGCCCCGGGCATGGGCGGTTCAATGTTATTGAGGACCCGGTCCAACAAGAGCTGTCAGCCATGCACCGAGATCACAACAGGGCAGCCTTCACACGCAGGTAGGGCTTCCCTGTTTTTTTTGTTTGTTTTTTCTTCAGTCTCACAGAGGCCTCTGTAAGCGAGACGCTGGTATGAGCAGTATGGCTTCCCTGGTGTTTCACATTTCATTGCCGGTTCTTAGCAGTATAGCTGGTGCTGTTTGCAGGTTGTAGGTTAAGACCAGCAGCGAACTAGGGTGCATGCCTGCCGGCAAGCGTGGCGGTCGGCAAGATAGCTGGCAGCCCTAGGGTACCCGCCTGTCAGCTTTCACTGGGTGGGGTGGGCAACAAAGTCCAAGATGTGACATTGCCGCACAAGCATCACAAACCAAAACGTCAGCCCCTAGGGCCACTTACCCAGGGTATCTACTATCACTTGCAGATGGGGCAGCGAAGCTAGCTGGACAGAAGCAGAGGGGCGGCAGGACGGTCTTGAGGGCTTGCCAAGGCACTGGCCTGCCCTGCTAACAGCAACACAGGACACGGACATGTTCAGCTGGTGGCGGGTGGAGGTGCCTGGAAGTGGGGAGGATAGAGGGGATAGCAGTGCCAATGGGCTTGGGGCGACCGAGGTTGTAGATGGGGGAGGAACCAGCAGCGGTGCAGGGGTTATTAGCAATGGGGGTTAGCAACCTCACCAGTGGCTGACATCGGTATTCCCGGCAGATCAACCTCTTGTTTGTCATCAAGACAACGATAAAATTGTGACCGTGATTTGCGACTGAACACATCCTGCTTAGACTGGGATGTGGTTGCATGCCACTTCCCAGCTGCGGTGGAGCTGCTGGGCTGTTCCTGAAATTTGCCAGGCGGGTCATTACATACCTAGTACTCATACATGTTCGACACAAGCAGTCCACCTGGCACCT
>BBXU01000832.1:0-145790 GCA_001598975.1 Parachlorella kessleri | reverse complement strand
TATATATATTATTGTATTATTGTATATATTATTGGCATGGCATCATCCAAGACATGGCCACAGAAGGGGTTGGAGGCTACTGCAGCACGTTCCTAGCCTTGGCCCGCCCTTTGCATAATACCCCTTGCCACCTGGCATTCTGTGTCTCAGTACTGGGGCTCTGGGCTCCCTCCTGCTGGAACCCTAACTAACAACGACATTCGGAACACCTGCTATGTACACCCAGCAATCATTCCCCCTTCCTCCCTGCACACCACCCTCACTCCAGCGCTGTCTGGCCCTCCAAGCCAGCCAGGATCTCGTCCATGTCAGCGCTGCTCTCAGCCTCGGCCTTGGCCAGGGCCCTCTCAACCCCCCCAGAGGGAGGGTCATATAGGTCGACGGCAGGGAGGCCAAAGAGCTGGTCGTACATGGCATCATGCTTGGGGCGCCCCGCAGGCACCAGCACCTGCGGGCCCAGGCAGTAGAATTTTCTGTTGCAATAACCCCAGCACACAACTGCCCAGCTGACCCTCCAAAAACGTCTGGGCATCACAGCGCGACGGGCACGCTTGGCAGACGGTCAAGCGGTAAGCACATATCCACTCTGCCCCAACTAGTCGTCAGTCAGTGAGAATGCAATGTTGAGGTGGAGAAGAAGGTGCCATTGAAGGGAGTACCAGGCAACAAATTCCTAACGAGGTGTGCGACTGTGGGACAGCAAAGACCATGTTATAGACTTTCAGTGTTAAGGACAGTACTGAGGCGGCGAAGGACATGACTAAAGCAGCGAAGAGCATGACTAAAGCAGCGAAGGACAGTACTGACACAAGCGAACCCAGCAGCAGCTTTCCCAAAGTCTCACCACCCACCTCGTTGTGCTGAGGAGGCTTGGCAAAGGGCGGGTCATACACAAAGCCCATGGCCACACGCCAGTTGAAGGGCACGCGGTTGAACTTGAGCACGTTCAGCAGCCCAACATACTCAAATATGAACCTGCACCCACAAGTGCACGGCTCAGCTTGCTGTCAACCATCCACTGTTTGGGACATGCGATGCTCCGTACAAACGTGCTATCTAACCTCCTGCAAATGAACTGGCACTCACACACCAGCCTAACAGTACCAAGCAAGCACGCACATGATGCGCGAGGAGAAATCCTTAACCTCATTGCACCTGATGCGCGTGGGGAAGCCCTCAAACTCCTTGACAAAGGCGGTCCACTTGGGGACCCTCACGATGCGCACATGCTTGGACTCGGGCTTGGGAGGTCGGCGCCCCCCACCCTGCACAGAGGCTTGGCGTCATAACCCACTCCCCAGCCTTGGCAAAACGTCATGGGTTCTGCCGAATTTCTGTCAACCTATGTTTCGCCAACTGTCATCCGTTGCAGAGGCCAACAGCAGGACCCACCGCGGTCGGCACTCAATGTTAGGCTCGCAGACAATCGCAAAGGGATGAAACCGCACTCCCACCTTGCACAAGTCCAGCAGGAAAAACGCCACACACCCAGGATCTGTCCCTTACAGCATCAAATACCCAGGCCCAAGAAGCATCAGATTCCCCAACCAGCCCCACCTGGTACTTGTTGGGCAGGAAGTATGCCACGCACACAATCTTGTGCACACACTCCAGGGAGGTCTCGTTGTGGGCAGTGGCGTTCCAGGCCAGCATGTGCTCCGGCTCCACAAGAACATAGCGGGCAAAGGGCGTGCCGCCAAACAGCTTCTTGTCTGCACCAAGGAGATGGCGGGAAACAGCGGCAAGCAGTCAGCCATGCGACACACGCCTGGCCTGTGCTCCGGCTGCCCCAACAAGTGAGCGGCAGCAAGGGTTTGGGCGCCCCATGAAAGAGGCCAGAAACGGGTCGATCAGGACGGGGGTTATACATGGGCTGAATACAAGGGAGTGGGAGACCAAACGGTGCTCCCCAAATTGCAGCGGGGCACAACTGCTCAAGCGACCGCTCACATGGTACCCAGACCCTGCTTCACCTTGATGCACCACATAGTAGTGTGGCAGGCCCGTGCCTTGGCCTGCTATAATGACTACCCAGTCACCCCTCTTTTGTTGCCCTGTTCTCCTCCAACACTTAAATGGCCATGGGCACGCCCACTACCTCTAAAACAACACCTCCCCACAGTGGGATAGGCGCTACCTCCCATGCGCACTACCCATCCTGTCACCCACACCCGAACCGAGCTTGAGTTTTTCCCAAGCACCCACCTTTCTTGTTGTCACCCTTGATGTATTCAAACAGCTCTGCAACTCCATGCCACAGCGCCTCCTCTTGCTGGGTGTCACGCGCACAGACAGTTGCCCAGGTGCTGCGCTCGTAGCGCCTGACGGCAAAGGGGCCACGCTGCTTCAACTGCAGGACAGGTATGGGTGCAGAAGGGCTTGGGGTGAGGCCTGACATGCAAAAGTGTGCGGAGAGTCTCAAAGGAATCTGAGCACTTCTTTTGTTAGCAAGTGGAAGTGTAGCAGCTGGGAACGTTCTGGGGCTATGGCACCTTCTAAAGTGTGGGGTTGAGAAGACTACATAATCCCCACGTCACCGGCTAGGCCAGAGTCCTACTTTAGTTCCTCTGAGCACAACCATCCCAGACCCTGTCTGGACTGCAAAGCTGCAGATGGTCCCTCCACCCAACTGTCACTTGAGGTAATCCAAGGATAACCCACAACCGGGACGGTGCCCACCAACCGTGCTGAAGGCATCCTTACCGTTTCGAACCTGGGACAGTCCTTCCCGTGGCAGAACCAAGGGTTCTTGTCCTTCCTGCGGTCGAGCGATGATGGCTCGAGCACGCCATCTGCCGACACTGCCGCAACGGCGGCAAGGGCCAGCAGCAACAGCAGCAGTCGTGCCATGGCTGCGATCCTGGGGAGAATGCGTGCCTACAGGGTCAAAACCGAGGTTTTGACCCATCCATCGGGTCTCGAAGATCAAGAAGCTGATGACGTGGCAGCTCGGAACCCACGAGTGCCAGCTCGTTCACCTAAAACCTGTGTTGCGAGGCTCTGGGTGCCTGGGGTGCAGGTGTTCACTCAGTTACAGGCTCCGAGCTCCACCAAAGCGCAAAGGAGAAGCCTCCAGGGCCGACAATACGGTATGCTGTTCTCACCAAGAGAAAGTTGCACTTATGCACTTGTAAACTGCCGTGCACACTTGACACTTGCACTCAGCTGGGGTGAGTTCCAAGTGGTTCCTGCTGTGCACTTGTGTCCTTAGTGCATGCCTTAGAGTTGGCGAATTCTGGGTGATTTGATACACAGTTTGAGATGGTGCCCAGCACTTAACAGCGCAACTCAGTAGTAGAAGTCATGTCTAACTGTCAAAAGGATATTCGAGGATGGATGAGGCTTGCTCATAAACTTGCTCTTGCATCCTGGGTGTTTCAACCACAGCATGTGCTGCGCCCTGGCGCCTTTGAACGATACAGATGGGAGGCCGGACATGCGGTACTATGAGCAAACGCATGAAGGGATCTCTCAGGTAATACCGAAAAATCGGTACAGTCCCGTGGGTAGTTTGAGCTACCAACATGGCAGCATTTAAAACGGGTGCTGAGCAGCTGCTTCAAGCGGCGCTGAACGAGGGCATAGAGGTCTGCTTTGCCAACCCAGGCGAGTCATGGACCTGTTTAAGGCACGCGTCACCACATGCGTCACCTGCCCTTGCTTTCCCGACGGCTAGGCTCACGTCAGAGGGAATACAGGGCAACTCCTGCCCTTGCTGCCGGCCGTGCAGGGACGTCCGAGATGCACTTTGTCTCAGCTCTGGACACTGTGCCTGGGATGAGGGGGGTGCTGGGCCTCCACGAGACAGTCTGCAGCGGGGCGGCTGACGGCTATGGCAGGTGTGTCAGAAGCACCTTGCGCTGCACCGGCTAGCTGCCTGCGACTGCATGATGAGCGCTGCAAGGCCCTCACTGCAACCCTCATTGACGTGAGTAGAGTCTCCTATGGTTACAGAGGCCTGCTTGTTGGAATTGACATGTCAAGGCCGGCCGGCGCTGCAGTCAGATTGCAAGCCGTGCATGCATCTACGCTCAGCTGTGGGAGCTTCCATGATGCGATTGCCCTTCCTGCCCGTCTTCTTCTGTATCCTCTGTAGGATGGCCAGGAAGCCTGCCCTCACACTGCTCCACTTGGGCCCTGGCCTCGCCAACTCTCTGGCAAACCTCCATAATGCCCGAAGGGCTGGCACCCCGGTAGTCAACCTTGTGGGTGGGTTGTAAAGCAGCTGTGCTCAATGGTTTGCATGTATATAGTCAGTGAGGCTGACTGGTTGGGAGTGACCCAAGCATGCTTCACCATCAGACCAAGTTGCACTTCAAAGTCCTAGCCATTTGCGTGCGCTTGCCTGTCATCATCTTGAGCGCTGCAACTTGGCGTTATCACAACCATCCCTCATAACACCACACATCACGTCAGGACTATAATCTTGCGATGCAGGTGGCTTGCTTTGCTAAACTTTCTGCTACCAATCTGCCAGTGCAAGATGTATGAGTTTAGACCATGGTAGGCTTGCTGTGTGCAGGTGACATGGCCACCTGGCACAAGGAGGCCGACCCTCTCCTTAACATGGACATTGCAGCCCTAGCAGCCACAGTCTCCACGTCGGTACACACCTGCCAGCGGGGCGAGAGCCTTGCGGCTGCTATGAGCGCGGCGGCCGCGGAGGCACGGCAGGCGTCTGCAGTTGGCGGCTCCCGCGTGGCAACGCTGGTGGTTCCGCATGACATGTCCTGGGAAAGAACTGACAGTGGCAGCAGCAGCAGCAGTGGCGGCGGCAGCGGGGGACAGCAGGTTGCAGCAGGAAAGGAGAAGAGAGCTGTCGGGGAAATCATCCAGGAGGGTTCCCCGGAGGCCAGTTTCCTGAGGGATTGTGCGGCGGCACTCAAGGCGTGCCCCCGCGGCAAGGCTGCGCTGCTGATTGGCGGCAGAGCCACCCTGGCACAAGGCGGGTGGGGATGGCCCTTATTGGTGTGGGAGGTATAGGTTGCCTGCTTTCTCTCCAGTCTGACCCCTTGGCGAGCAGTTGTAGCCTCATGTTGCGCATTGGCCGCCCAAGGCCGCCCACTGGTGATGCCACTTGCACCACGTGGCCTGTATGCCAGTTAATCGCGAGACAACCTGGTGCCTAAGACGCTGTGCCTAAGGGTAGAGAGAAGTAGCTGTATGGCTGTGCCTGCAGATGGGGTCAGAGAGCTATAGAAAAAGATAATAGAATGGCATCTGTCATAAGACTATCGAATGTGGGTGCTGCTGTGGCTGCAGGGGAGGCGCTTGCCAACGCCGGCCGCATTGCCGCCGCCACAGGGTCCGCCCTCTACTGCGAGAATGCCTTTGCCCGGATGGACAGGGGGGCGGGGCTCCCTGACATCCAGCGCCTGCCATACTTCCCCCAGGTGGGGATGCTGCCGGGGTATCTCGGCGGTATCATCCGAGATCACCCATGGCAGAGTCTTGGTGTTGGGAGATAGAAGGACGGGGCTTCACGGCACCCGGTGCCTGCCTTAGTGAGCCCTGGTAGCAACATGCGAGCGGCACCTGCACTACTTTTCCCTGGTAGCCAAGCTATAAGGGCATGGCTGGCATACAGCAGGAGACCACCTTGCGGTACGCACCCACAGTGATGGCGTCAGGGTGAGCGTGCGTCGCTGTGGTGTTCACGAGCCACCTGGTGCAAACTGACGAGGTCGCCTAGTTACAGCGGCACTGCTGGTTGCCTGCCCCTTGCCTGCCTGTACACTTGGGGTCCCCCTTGTCAGGGAGGGGCCCCAGCTTCCAAGCAATCAAGCAAGATGGTGACATGGGTGTCTGCAGGACGCTGCCGCGACCCTTGCCAAGTATGAGCTGCTGGCGCTGGTGGATGTGCGGCGCCCAGTGGCAAACTTTGGGTACGAGGGTGGCCCCAGCCAGCTCATCACACACAAGGCAAGTGATGATGATGGGTTAGTCAGCAACATCTCATTTAACGCGCTTAGAAGGAGCCTACGATGGGTACGAGGGAGGCCCCAGCCAGCTCATCGCACACAAGGCAAGTGATAATGGATCAGTTAGCAACTACATATAATTCCTGCTGGAGACGAAGAAGCCTACTTGGGTATGCGGGAGGCCCCAGCCAGCTCATCGCACACAAGGCAAGTGATAATGGATCAGTTCGCAACTACATATAATTCCTGCTGGAGACGAAGAAGCCTACTTGGGTATGCGGGAGGCCCCAGCCAGCTCATCACACACAAGGCAGGTGCCCAGGCGACCTGCCAGCACGGACAAGAATATCCTGCTTCTCATGATGGGGTCTTACTCTGGGCATGAGGGGGTGGCCAGCTAGCTTATAACACTTAAGGCAGGTGCCCGTGGATGCGTCAACACATAGTCAAGGTTCGCACCTAGACAAGAAGCCTACTTTTCCCCGGGGGAGGGGGGGAGGCCCCAGCCAGCTCGTCACACACAAGGCAGGTGGCCACGGATGTGTCAGCACATACCCTTGTCTCCCCGGGGTCACACAAGGGGTCGACATCCGATGAGGGCGGGTCCAGCCAGCACCATGACCCTTTACGAAGATAGACCCGCGTTTGAGCTGCAGTCAGGGCTGCATGCTCCCGTACTCGGAGTTCTACTACACACAACCAACATGTGTTGTGTGTCCATGGAACCGGCCAGTACAATCTTTCAACCCCCTGGTTCACTCGACGCCCCTATTCCTCACATGACGGACTGACCCCCTCCTCTTCTTCTGCAGCAGGAAGACGTGGTGTGGGAGTTGGACGACAGCCAAGTGGATATCCCTGCTGCGCTGCGCATGCTGTGCGCTGAGGTGGGCGGCCAGGGCGTCACGCCCGGGGTCAACTGCGGCGGGCGGTTCTGCAGCACCCGGAGACCCCTGCTGCCAACAGGTGTCGGCCCACTAGAATCCTGACTAGAATTAAAGGGCTGCAAGCTTGTCCTGGCTGGCTCCATGAGTCCCATCCTAGTCCCTGCTGTGAAGGCGGTGCTGGTGTTGCTGTACAGGCCCCTGCTCTGTTTCTCCCCATGCTCATGCAAGGGAACAGTAAGGCATGCGAACAGTACATGCAGAAATGGCAAGCATATGAGAGTGCAGCGGGTCCGCTGGAATGTGCTAAATAGAGCGTGGAGGGTACTTTAGTCCCTTCTGTCGGGGTGGTAGATCGCAAACGAGCTTGGGGAGATCGGGTAAAATACCTGTGTCTCACGCTTGCAGGGCGGCTGAATGCTGGCTCTCTGTGCCAGGTGATTGCCGCCCTGCAGCCCCCCAACTGCATCCTGGTGAGTCAGCCACCGGCCCCCGTCTGTCGTGCCGCCGGCATGGGCCTAGGGTGGCGTGCTGTCATGCTTATGATGCGTATGTGTGCGCGTTGCTGCTCTTGCTCCGTCCTTCATTCCTTGGGGTTGTTACATTTCTTAGCCAACCCATGTGTGCCTGCACTCCTGCCCTGTCAGCGGCTCTGCTCTCAGGCCTGCACTCAGTTCTGTACAGCTCCTCTAGGAGGCCTGACAAGGCGCGCCTCCACCCCTTTGTGTCCCTGCCTTATGGCCTCCTTGGACACTATCACAAGCCTTACTGATAGCGCACGACTTGCTAAGCAGGCTGGTAGCATGACTCATGTGCAGGTGGATGAGTCACTCACCAGCGGTAACGGCTACTGGGAGGCCTCGAAAGGCTGCCCGCCCTTCTCCCACCTTACCCTCACAGGCACGTAGATCTCACTCCAGCCCTTTAGCTATTCAAGCCACAACCCACCCTGTAGTCCTCCATCTGCACTCATTCGCGGTTTAGGACTAGGACAGCAGTGCTATGCAAGATGGTGCATGCAGCAGTTATGAAATACATTGACCAGCGCATTGACCAGTGACTGAGGGTGGGGGGCGCTGATGCAGGTGGCGCCATCGGCTGTGGCCCGCCCCTGGCGCTGGGAGCAGCCATCGCCTGCCCCGACAGAACAGTCATCAACTTCCAGGTGGAGCCGTTGCCGGGCAGTGTACCGCGAAGTGTGGTTACACTCACTGTAGCCTCAACCCGACCCTACCCTGTGTGCACCAGCGGGCAGGCTCAGTGTCTGAGCCTGGTACAGCGTGCAACTATCAGCGGGGGCCTGTCACAGTCAGCATTTGGGCCCCGGTTTGGTTCGCCCAGCCCACACAATGTGCAGCCAGCCTGGCAGCCATAAGAGCATGGAAACCGTGCTCGTAGACTCTCCGCAGGGATCCCGGTATTGATACTTGTGGTCCTAGCACTCCGGCCTTGGTTTCTGGTGTTCTGTTTTTGTTGAAATTCGGTGCTTCAAACTAAACGATGATGGACTCTGTGCCCTTGCCTCAGGCTGACGGCAGCGGGCTGTACTCTGTGCAAGCGCTGTGGTCCCAAGCGCGGGAGAGGGCCCATGTGGTCACCATTGTGTGTGCCAACCGATCCTACTCCATCCTGAAAGTGGAGCTGGCCAAGCAGAAGATCACCCCCAGGTAAATAAATTCGTTAGTAATTATGAATTCTTGTACATGTAATCCGCATATGACCCTTAGGTAGATAAGCTGGTATATGAAACCGGAGCTGGCCAAGCCGAAAATCACTCCCAGGTAAAAGTATGCGCATGTGGCCTGCGCTTTGCTCTGATAATGGCGCAGCTGGCACCCGCCAAGCTACCGTACAACATCCTGTTGCCCTTTCTCATATGTATATATATGAAAGTGAGTAGAATCAGTAAAATGGAAAGAAAGGGAGGTTGGGCAAGTCAATGAACGTAGCGAGGAAATATATACATCAACCCCCAGGTATAGCCTGGCGTGAATGCAAGCTGGCACTTCCACACCCAGCCCTCCCTTCAACAGGCATGGCGCGGTGGTGGGCCTCTTGGGCACCCCTCCAGCCAGCTGCAACGCTGCTAGTGCACGAAGCCGCCGTGCCCTTGCAGCATGCTACGCAGCAGCAAAGCAGCACTGCTGCTGTTAAATGGGTTACGTGAGGTAGCAAGGCCCTGTAGAGCGACAACCAACTGGCGTGCTCGCTGGCTGACCTGGTTGCAGCAACGGCAAGGCCACCAGGGCGCTGACGGAGATCGGCAACCCCACCATCGACTGGGTGTCCCTCGCACAGGTTAGTCATGGGCTGGGTGTCACTAGTCATGGGTTAGTCAGGGGCGCTGACGGAGGTCGGCAACCCCACCATCGATTGGGTGTCCCTGGCCCAGGTGAGTCATGCGCTGGGTCTGCCTAGTCCTGGGTTATTCAGGGGCCCGGGTGTGCTTGCCCAGGCTATGCCGGTCACTGGGGCCCTGCATCTGCTCAGTTCCGTGCAAGCCTTTGCGACACTGTCTGGCGCGCCTGGGCCCTGCAGTTCCTTGCATCCCCGCAGCAGCAGATGTTGGAGTTTGGCGAAGCTGGGTAGTCTGGTAGGCTAGTCGATAGTCACTAACGCTGCCCATACGTAATTGCATATTGGATGGGAGCACTTACACGCCTACCTGCAAAGCCATCATCCTAGTTGGTCTTCTAGGGATTGCCATGTAAGCTATGACCTGCAGGGCTGCCCATTTACGGTTAAGGGTAGGGTAAGGTTGCCTGCATGGTGGCTCAATATACCCCCAAGGGCTGCGTGCACGATGGCTCGATATATACTCCAAGGCAGGAAAGGGAAAAAAAAAGCAGCGCTCTCAGGTCTCTCTCACTCCCCAACATGGCTGCAGGGTTTTGGGGTGCCCGGCTTCCGAGCCACCACCTGCGAGGAGCTGGCACAGCAGGTGGGAGACGCCCTGGGCCGGCAGGGGCCTACCCTCATAGAGGCAGTGCTGTAGGGCGATAACGATTCAGGGAGCTCTCTGACAGTCTGGTACTCACTGAGGGAGGCCCTGGGCCAGCAGGGGCCTACCCTCATAGAGGCAGTGCTGTAGGGCGATAACGATTCAGGGAGCTCTCTGACAGTCTGGTACTCACTGAGGGAGGCCCTGGGCCAGCAGGGGCCCACCCTCATAGAGGCAGTGCTGTTGGGCGATCATGTGTGAGGGAGTTCTCCATGACAGCCAGCTGCTCGCTCAGCTGAGGTGAGGTAAGGTGAGGCCCTGGGATGACAGGGGCCTACCCTTCCAGGGACGGAGCCATGTGGGACGGTCAGTGAATAGTCACCCTGGTGTGTTGGTTGATAGGGGACATTGATGATTATTTGTATCTAGGCGACCAGACTATAGGACAAGGCCCAATACAAAACTACCTAATACACTTGGATATATTTATTAGGTTGGCTGGTCATGCGAACAGAGTTGAAGGCGTACTGTGGTGACAGGGGCGTTGCAGTTGAATATATTATTTTCTTCTTATATAACGGTGGCAGGCTATGGGAAGAGAGAGGAGAGGGTTGAACCGTACTGACAGGTTTGAATGCAATTGTGCTTTGGGTCTTGCCTTTCATCATCCTAAAGGAAGCTTCACAGCGGCATGCACTGTAAACAGGAGGTTTGGCGGTGATTCAAGTTCTATTGTCTTGCTGGCTATACTACGGTCGATTCTGTAGGCAAGCTCGACCCAAGCAAGCTCATATCCAAAGTTGTCAATGTTGAAACAACGTGCCCTATACAACAAAAGTCTCAACGACAAGTGGAACCACCATACCCGGTCAAAGGTGAGTAATCATGTTTGAACATACAACCCACAATGGGAGCCGGTCCCCTGGGTGTAAGGGAAACTGTAACATCGATTGGAAGTCAAGACGGCAGGCAAAGCAGGCTTACAGACCTTCTTCAGGCTTCTCTGGGATCACGCCGCATCTCCAGAGCTATAGTCAATCTCAGTTGCATTGTACATGTCTACATCGCGTGGAAATACATACAGCGGGCCAACCGGCCATCCCTGATGTGATCTCCTGGGCTTTGCATCGGCCCCCGCCCCACAATAATTCTACCCCAGTACTCTAGTAAACCTTGGCGGTGAGTGCCACGCATGACAGGGTCATCACACCAGCTGTCAGCTCAGCGGCAATCTGGGGGTGGTCAGCTGTAAACAGCAAGTGATGAGGCCCGCGCATCAGGTTGTCTGTAGCTGCGTGCCTGGTACACAGCTTAAGCGTATCCCACCCAGCCAGTCACCTTTCTCAATGTGCTCACAACTGCCACCCAGGCAGGCCAGGCGCAGCATCCTGACAATAGCCACGACACAGTAAAGAACAACTAATACAACAAGGCAGCCACAACATACCAGGGCAACACCTACGGTAGTGAAACCCATTTCGGTAATGGCATCAGGCCTGGGCAGTGGGATCCTCAGGGCCAGCCTCCGCCACCTCAGCTGCCAGCTCAGCTGCCAGCTGGCTGTCTTCAAACGTCCCCTCGAAGGCTCTCACAGCCGTTGTCTTCACCTGCAAGTCATGCAGAAGGGGCAGGGGAGGGAAGGGGGTGTGCCCCAGGCAACCATGACAGGGGCGCCAGGCGCATGCACCACTAGCATGGCCAGGAGGTGCATAGCAAGCACCACGTTGGCTTTGGTGAGTTCTAGAACAGGTCAGCCTAGAGGCAGCCAGCACGTCAGGGACGACAAGCATGTGCATCACCACTGATGCCCTAGATATTCCACCCAAGCAGCTCTTAGCCCCATATAGGGTTTACCAGTTATCTAGGGTTATCTTGGGTTAAGGTTGGTGCCCAGATATCGCAGCAGAGCTCCCTGTTGGCACCACCAGCCTCCATACTAAACACAGCAGAACAGCACCAGAATGACCCACCGGCAGCATGCGCTTCTCGTCGGCAAATATGTCCTTGGCGTCCTGCCCAAAAAGCTCGTCCAGGCGACGGGCGGGGACCAGCACCTGCAGCAGGGGACCCATGGTAGGCAGCGCACACCCTGGTCACTCCGTCACCCAAAAGTCATCCAATCAGGAGCTCCCTTGATGCTGGTCAAAATGGCTCAACAGACGGTACACAGCGCAGACCTGGTCAGTCCGGCACCATCAGTTATCTGCTCAGGACGCGTGTGTCAGTTGAGACTAGTCAACACGACTCAACGGGCGGCCAGGCGGGCTCATGAGTTTGGATGGACCGGGGAGCCTCGCTTGGGTAGCACCACCAAGCATGCCAGGAGGTGCAGTGGATGCCCGAGCACGCCAAAGCAAGCAGCAGAGGTGGTGTATGTCCAGGGGGGAAGCCGGGCCCCTTGCTTGCCTCGTTGTGGCGGTCATCACATAAATAACAAATCAACAAAATAAAGTAATACCCCCAGGCCTCGCCGCCCAGCCATGTGCTTGCCTCGTTGTGGCGGTCGTCTGTAACGAAGGGTGGGTCGTAGACAAAGCCCACAGCCACCCGCCAGTTGAAGGGCACGCGGTGGATTTTCAGCAGGCGCACAAGCCCGATGTACTCCCGTATCATCCTGCACAGGGCGCCGGGCCCAAACAACAAGTGCAAAGCTTTGTCAGGAGGAACTGGGTTCTTCAGGAAGAGGCTCTGCTGGGAACCACTGTGGTGTGCCAGGGACAGGTCAGACACATTTGCAGACCTGGCTCTGAAACGGAGAGCATTGGTGTGGTTTTGCAGCCGATGAGCTTGTGACATTGGGACCTTGAGGACACTGGTGGTCACTAGTGCTTGTAGACCATCCTGCCACCACTCCCCTGCCAATGCTGGATACCAGCAAAGTGGCCTTCAGATCCCATCAGAATACCTGACTATAGGGGCCCCACACCTCCCCCCTCCACCTCCCGCCTTCCCGTCCACGCAAAAAACAGGAGAAGGGAAAGAAATGTATCTGTGTACAGAGACGCAAAGCTACCAACTGACCGCCACTTGGTGGGGAAGCCATCAAACCCTGACACATATGCAATCCAGCGAGGAACCCGCACGATGCGCACAGCGTCGTTGTTGGGCTTGGGAGGTCGTGTATCCCCCTGCAGCGTGTTACATCGTCAGCTTTGCATGGACGCGGCGGCACACAGAGTCATAGTGTGTGCCTGACTGCACACGCAGTAGTAGCATGTGCCTGACGAGCGTGGGCAACAGGCACGTAGCCGTGCAGCATACTGCCCCGTTGAGAAGGGTACCCCAAACCCAAAGGATGCGCAAGCATCAGATTCCTACAGCCCCACCTGATACTTCTCCGGCAGGTAGTAGGCCACACACACAGTCTTGTGAAGCCACTCCAAGGAGGGCTGGTTGTGAGCAGTCGCATTCCAGCCATCCAGCTGCTCCTCAGAAAGCGACACGTGGTGGGCAAAGGGTGTGCCACCCCAGAGCACAGTCTCTGCAGTAGGCACCGGACGCACAGCTGTGTCCAAACTTGCGCTCGTTTAGGCGCTTGCAAAGCTGAACAGAGAGATAGTGGGCAAGAGGAACGCCACCCCGGAAGGAGTGTAATTGACGCCAGCGGAGGGCTGATAGCAGCCCTTCATGAGGTGCCACGAGGGGTGCCACACAGAGCTGGAGCCGGGTGTCAAAGCTGTGCCGGCATGGTGCACAACCCTGGTGGGTGCCAACTGCACCTCCTTGCAGTACCATCTTTGTGGGGCAGTTAGAAAGCAGGCAAGCTCACCGTTGTCGTTGTCGCCCTTGATGTAGTTCATCAGCTCGGCAGTGCCTCTCCAGAGAGCCTCTTCATGCTGGGCACCTCTCAGGCATACGGCTGCCCAAACACTGCTTGTGTAGCGCCTGATGCTGAAGTTGCCCCACTCCCTGATCTGCGTGGAGCCAAGGAAGGCAGTGAACCCTACAAGCCACCTCTTCAACGCCACCCGCCAGCCCTAACTTGGGTTACACGCTCAGCCCTCCCAAGCTTAGCAAGTCTGTAATTACCGTCTTAAACCGTGGGCAGTCTCGATCATGACAGAACCATGGAGTCTTGTCTCCGTCCCTGTCCTTGCGAGCTTGTGCGAAGCCTGCAAGGACGAAGATTGCCAGGGACACCAGGGCACACCGGTGCACCATTTCAAGTTAGAGGCTTGGCATGTAGAACTATTCAGCGCTCTCTTATATTGCATCGAGAGGTGTCTGTGCTGCTAGCTCTATTGTTAGCTCCGAAAGCACGTGGCACCAGCAAGACACAGCATACTCAGCAGGACAAACGAAATCTGGAGGAGGTAGCTGTTGCATACCCACTGTTGAAAGCTACCGTCCACCAAACCCTAACGTTCGCCTGCATCTGCTCAATTATGCGGAAGGGAATACCGCCTGGCCTGCATGGTGAGATGTGTGTTTGCACAGACCGCCAGCTGCACCTGCCTACTTGGGTGATGCACTGCACTGATGGTCATTTCACTTTTGCATGCTTCTCCGGAAAGGGATATAGAGCCTTACCCAACTTTGGTGCCCATACCCAGCAGACCGGACAAAGATGTGCTCCCTTGCACGATAAGCCACGCAAGGAGGGAGCGGGTACAGGAGACACGTAGGGGGCCCTCAGGGCACCCATGACCGTCAGGATTATAGCAGCTGTCTTCAGCAATGCAACACGGGGCAAAGCAAGCATGAAGGCAAGCAAAAACAAACGAAACTGAAGGCTAGCCTGAGAGCAGAACACTAGATTGATGTCTCGATGGTGAACAAGCAGGTGCTGCTCTAGCAAGACCCATTCTAATGCTTACCTCCAGCACATGAGAATTTAGGTGGATCCGGGCAAAGCTCTCAAAGTGATAACAACAAGCAAAGTAAAATTTTTCCAGGGTTGAGCAGGGCGGATGAAGTGGCAGGTTTGCTAAAAGGGCATCATGCCCTAAGCTGTGTTGGGTGAGAGTTGCAAACAAAAGGAAAAGCAGCAACATACACAAAAGCATACGAGCAGAGCAAAAATGAACCAGGAAGCATGACAGAAAGCCAACAGTGTGGGGTTGCATGCAAGCTGTGAGCATGGAGCTCACAAAGTTGCAACCCTGGAAAAAGCATTCGTACATGGCAAGGGAAGCATCCCTCGCCGCTGCCATTGTGATTACACATCTCAGGGCAGCATCAGTACACATTTCTGAATCACCCATGTTGCAACCAGGGGCAGGCTCTACAACAGCGACTGGTTTCACGTTGGAAGGTACCAACCCAGCAAGTAGCGGCCTTGTCATGGCAGCAGTGCTGCTACCATGGAAGTGGTAGCTCTGGAGCATCACTCTGCAAGGCAGTTTCCAATCGTCCTCTTCAGCATTGCCAAAGGGTGGCGAAAGAACAAAGAACAGGGTTCCTGAAGAGAACATAGGCCAGCACATCCTAGGCTCAAGAACTTGCTAAGGAATGCAGAGTTGACAAGTTAGGCCTGCAAGGCGAAGACTTGCCACTGCCAGCGCAGTGACGCGTAACGCCACAGGCGTTAGATCCTCATACTTAGCTCCCCGTCACTGTGCAATGGTGAAGAAGCAGCAACCCTTGGCTGCCAGCTACATAAGGTTACATATGCAAGCTGGTCCCTATTACAGATGGCAACCCACCTTGTATGCGGGGAGCAAAGCATGGAAATAGCGTGGACAGCAGGCCAGAGCCCTGGCGTTTGGCAGGGGCAGCCCGCGCAGCAGACTGCATGACCTTGGTGTTGGTGCCTTGGCAGCAAGCACCCTTGTGGCAGCAGCTGTCAAGGCTTGTCACAGCATCTGGGCGGGGCTGGTGGCTGGCTGCAGGCTTTGCCCCGACCTCTGGCTGGCTGGCCTGCACCTCCTCCTCAACCGCAGCAGGCACAGCAGCAACGGCAGGGGGCTCACAAGCCAGCAAGGCAGCCGCAATGGCGGCCTCCACCATGCTCGTAGCAGCAGCTGCTGCTTCCTTCTCTGCTGCCTCCTGGTTGGCCGTCGACACAGCCGCCTCGGCTAGGCTGCACAGGCTGGGCACAGCAGCGTGCTGTGGCTGCACTGCTGCCTCCGCCGCTCCATGCACAGCAAGGGCAGCAGGCTCAGCGGCTGCCACATCCTGCTCTGCCCTCAGCACCGCGGCCTCAACAGCAAGCCTGACAAGCACGCTGGCCAGCTGTGCTGCCCCCATATCAGCAGCGTTCTGAGCCTCCCTGGTGAGAGGCCGCTCCTGTGCTGCTGTGGCAGCCTGCTGCGCTACCTGGCCGTGCAGCATTTGTGCCTGCCCAACGGCCGCTGCCTCACGGGCAGCCTGGCCGTGCAGCATGTGAGCCTGCCCGACGGCCGCCGCCTCATGCGCTGCCTGGCCATGCAGCATGTGGGCCTGCCCAACGGCCGCCGCCTCCTGCGCTGCCTGGCCGTGCACCATGTGAGCCTTTCCCACAGTAGCAGCCTCATGCGCTACCTGGCCGTGCAGCATGTGGGCCTTTCCCGCAACAGCGGCCTCCTGCGCTAGCTTGCTGAACAGCTGGTGAGCATGTGTCTCAGCAGCGTCCCTCAGAGCAGCAGCACTTAAGGCGACTGTTAATGCCTGTTCAACCAAGCTGTGAGCGGCAGCTGCTGCCTCTGCATTGTCCTGCTCCCTAAGCGCCTACAGGAGTCAGCAGCGCCACAGGTTAGCCACCAGTGCTAGCTGCAACATTTCCTGATGCAGCAACGGGGCATGCATGAGGGGTGAGGGAGGCAGGCCACCCCGTACGGCGACACACTAACAACAATGACCTATAAGCTTGATATGAGGCAAAATAGCAGTAGATATAATACGAGCCACCTCAGGGGGGGCCTATGTCATGCCCCAGTCCCAGCATGCAGCCTCGAAAAGCTATCAACAGCGCGGGAGCTCGTGTCCAAGAAGCCGTCGCCATTCATCTCAAGTGAACAGCACATCCAGGCTGCACAATCATGGTGCGGCACACAAGAACCCTGTGCCTAGAGACTGCAAGGAACGCTCCCATCGCTTGGCATGATGGCATGAATGGCATGAGACGAGTAGCACGTATGCTGCCCGAGCGGGAAGTATTATCATAACACGAGCAATAACACTGATGGTACAGATTGTGACGAAATCCACAGCCCTTACCTCTTCCTCGGCAGCAGGGTCCTCAAGAAGGCTGGCTTGGTCCCAGAAGGAGTCGTGGCTGGAGGCAGTGTCACACTTGGAACTGCACCAAAGAGCCGGCATCGTTTGTCCTGCTTGCTTCATGGGTGACATGGCCTAAGCCCAACTGAGCCAGGGTCGACATAGGTTGAGTGCTAACATGTGCATGCAGGGAGGCACGGGCCCCTGCTGACAAGGCATGCACATTGGTGGTAGTCTAGTTACTTCAGCAGAAAAACATGTCTGGAGAGGATGGACAGCACCAAACATGGTTGCGAGACTGCTCCCTCAGCGCTGTAGCCAGCTGGCAAGGGAGCGTGCCAGCTCCCAACACCACCAGACAAGCTTGAGCACCCACCTGACCAGCTCCTCTCCTTCCTCCTCGATTGCAGCATTAGCGGCCGCATCCAGGGATCCCACAGAGGCGTCAGAGCTGGGTGCGGTGCTGCTGAGGGCGAAGGGTGACAGCCCGCCCAGCGGGGTGGAAAACACTGGCGAGGGAGAGCGCAGCAGGCGGGCAACGGAGGGCCAGCTGGGTGAAGAGGGCGCCGGAGGCGAGACGCTGTCTAGGAGGCCGCGGAACCCTTCTGCGATTTCCTGCAGGCAGGCGGCCAGGGACACAGCAGAGCTTAGGACTGCTGGAACGATGGTCCAGATGTGGTGCTTGAGCCCATATTAGAACAAGGCACATTATAAAAAGGTAACGTTCCGCCTACAGCCTTTCGGTATATTGTTGTTGGGGTGGGGACAACGGTACAGCACAAAACGTCTGTCTAGGCCTGGACTGGCAAGCACGAGTGCGGCCTACACCTGACTCTTGCGGCGCTCGCTCTTCCACGCCTCGAAGATGGGGCTGCGTGTCGGGCTCACAGTCTGCAAAGGTTTCACGCAGTTTGTTACGGAATGGAGGGACAAGTTGGTTGGGTGTCTTTTGAACCAGCTGCAGTCGGAGTTTCATCATGACGCAAGGTGTCGCTCACCCTGCTGTTGGTCGCAGCCATCTCGTATGCACCTCGCTAATGTCAGGCACAGGTGGAAGCTATGCCTGACGAGCCAACGGTAGGGCAGTGGGAGCTAGATCGTGGATGTCGGAGGGTGGCAAGACATACAGACAACTAGGTACGTCCGAGCTAACCAATGGGCGTTTGAATGCTACTTTGATGGCACTAGATAGGGTTTGTTGGGTACCAGCACTGCACGTCGCCTCCCAGCGCCCTCCCTGCTGCGTCACGCATCCCTGCCCAAACGCACCACGCAAAGATGACTCACCCCCCGCCGCGCCCAAACTAAGTCGAGGGTCAGGAACTGATGAGGGCAATGAGAATGGTGCCTGGGGGGCTGCAGGTTGAAAACGGGCCATGACTTGAGGCAAAATGCAATGCTGCCTTTGGGACCTTCAACTGTCATGCTTCCAAATTGCAGGTTGCTCTTTCAAGTCACACAGCTGCCCCACTCGTCAGCTATTGCCAACGCTGCCACCTAGCTTTTGTCAAAGTACCGGTGCAGTTTCTCCACAGCCGTCTGCAGCTTCTCGTCTGTCTTGCAGAAGACAAAGCGAACCAGCGTGCGGGGTGCTCGGCTGCGGTCATCGTAAAAGGCACTGACAGGGATGAGTGTCACGCCAGCCTCCTTAGTCAGCCGATGACAGAACTGCACACACAAGCACCAGGCAGGACATCTCTACCACGGCGCCACACCTGTCAGTGGGAAAGGGGCACCACAATGTCCTATCAAACGAGGCATGAGTACAAGTAGTCCTTGGACATGCCAGACATCCCGGGGCGTCACCCGGACTGCGCGCGGCCTCACACCAATCAACTGTAGATTTTGGCCGGCAGGCAACTGTCAATCGGACAATCCGCAGCAGCAAGGCTCCACATGCAACGTGAGGTCATCAAGCACAACTCCAACCCCTCAACCCACCGCCACATCACCCTCGGTGCTCCCCTCCGGCAGCAGCTCAGAGAAGTCGGCCACCAGGAAGTATGTGCCTTGCGCTGGGAGCACATCAAACCCCAGCTGGGCCAGCTCCCGCTCCAGGTAGCTCCGCTTCTTCAGTAGCATGGCCCCCAGCCTGCACTAGGAGAGAAAGCAAAGAACTCCATCAGGCAACCCCAAGGCATCCCAAGCTGTCGTGCCTGGCCTGCCAGACTCAGCCAGGTCAGCTGACTGCACACCTGGAAATACCACATGGGGGCGACCGGGCTTGCCAGAACACCATAGCAGGTGCCGCTACAGAGCTTCCAGAAAACAGCACCGGCCTGCAGCAGGAGCCGCTGGCCGGCTGAAGCCATCCCGCTGCTCGCCAACATGCAGCCTGAGACTGGTTCTACCGGGCATGTGTCACCCTGGCTCACCCGCAGTAAAACTCCGACTCCTCATCTAGCCCATAGGCCACGGCCTGCTGCAGGGCTGAAGGCACGGTGAATATGAGAAACTGATGCGCCTTGGCCACGGCAGCCACCAGGGCGGCAGGCCCGGAGATCCAGCCCACCTGCAACAGTCGGCGAGGGCTAGCAGTGTAAAGGGACAGACAGAAAGTTCAACCATGGCATCCAACGCTCCCTAACATGCCCATCCTTGGCAGTTCTCAACCTAGCGTGGCTCTGACCTGACTGTGCTGTTAAGAGCAGTGGACCCTCACACAAACCCACGTCCTGGGGCCATAGAGCAAGGGGCATGCCTGCCCGCAGCATGCCCTATTGATATATGAATAAAGCCATCCGTCCCTCCACTAGGAAGCCCACAAGACCCTCCCTTAGCGAGCCCATCAGAGTTTGCTTTTAACCCTAGACCAAGCGTCCTCCTCCAGACTCCGGCATGCAAGGGATCGCCCCCACCTTCCAGGCAGTGAAGCTGAAGGTCTTGCCTGCCGACCCAACTCGTAGGCAGCGGGCCGCCATGTCCGGCAGCTGCGCCAGCGTGGCATGCTCCGTCCCTGCACTCCAGCGGCAGCAGGCGCAGCGCAGCAGCAGTGAGCGGCTGTGGGCATTGCCGGCCACACCCAGCCTGGCCCAAGCTGTCCAAACGTCTTGTCTACACCTGCTTGAAACGGACTAGTTGCACGTGCCAGCGCTAAGGCTGTCTCTGCTCCAAGCAGCTTTGATATGCTTTTTAGTGGAGGAGGCAGACAGGCTAAGCCTTGCACCATCGCATTGGACTGCCTTCACATCTAGAAATTACGAGACACAGATTTTGGGGGACTGCACAGGTCAGCCGGCCTTCTTGCTATATACATGCCTAGGAGGCCGCTCAGCCAAGTAACGGCTCCTGCAGCATCTGCAAGGCTTGCCAGCTCACCCACGACGAATCTCTGACTCATGGGAAACCTACCTGGGAACACAAGGTGCTGGTAGACTTCGTCAAGCAGCGCTAGGCAGTTGTGCTTCGCACATAGCCCTGCAGATCAAATTAAGGGACGCCGTTCTCAAACGTGTCCAGCACGGCGCTTTGGTTTTAACAGCTCAGGGAATGAACGGTGATGCCAGGATATGCCACAATGGAATGGAGGCTGTGGCTGTGGTAAGGCACAAATGCTTCAGCGGCAGGCACCCCCAGGGTGGATCAGGTGCAGGGTGGGGTGCTGGAAGCCAGCTGGCACTCGTGCCAAGCAACACGGGCAGTGCCCTCAAACACGACCTGTGCACGTGAAGGCATCATACAGCAAGTCAGTGTCTGCCCATGCGGGGCTAGCGAGACATACCCACCTGTTATGGCCTGCAGCTCCTGCAGCGAAAACACCTTGCCGGTAGGGTTGTGGGGAGTGTTCAC
Source organism: Parachlorella kessleri (assembly GCA_001598975.1). Classification (NCBI taxonomy): domain Eukaryota; kingdom Viridiplantae; phylum Chlorophyta; class Trebouxiophyceae; order Chlorellales; family Chlorellaceae; genus Parachlorella; species Parachlorella kessleri. Next base: position 125,118 of record BBXU01000832.1, on the reverse strand, counting down.
CACCACCAGCCGGGTGCGGCTGCTGAAGGCGGCCTGCAGTTCTGCGCAGTAGCGAGGCAATCAGGCCACTCAGCAACTGATGCTTGGAAGCGCACCAGCGGGCAAACATTAAGGACAAGAATCCATCCCTCCAGCAGCACAAGGTCAAAGCAATCTGGTGGAGACCAAAGGTCCTGACTCACTACCTCAACAGTTCTTTGGTAGGTCAGCTGTCTAGCCAATGCCCTGTACCAGTCACCCTGTGCTCAACATGCTCCCCTGCTACTAAGTTCTTTCTGTTCAATACCATCTCACCGTCAAGCTGGAAGGTCCAGTTGGGCGGCTGCAGCTGCACAATCACCGGCACTGCCCCAGCCCGTCGCACCATAGGGACATACGAGTCGTAGAGCGGCTCAAAGAGGATAACCTACAGGTAGACAGAGCGGGAGAGGCTATGCTGTGCATTCTTAAAATACACCACCTCAGCCACATGGTCACACACAGCACACCAAGCAAAGACTTTACCTGGCCACAGGCAGTCTTTGTCCATTGGTGGTACTCTACAAAGGTCCTGGGTGCTGCCTAGCAGCTCGGATCTAAAACAAACATTGGGCACCACTTACCAGCAGCCGGCCATCCAGACCTGACATGGTGGCATGACGTCACTGCCACCAACCCTGCAACTTGGATGGTCCCCGCTTAGCAGCCTACCTCGTCACCCTCGTTCAATAGCCCCAGGAATGCCGCTGCTAGCGCCTCGGTAGCCCCAACTGTCACCAGCACCTCAGTCTGCCAGTCCAATGGCAGGCCCGTGTACCGCTGGCTGTGCCGCGCAATAGCCTGCCGGAGCCCGGGGACTCCCATCAGGGGTGGGTACTGGTTGGAGAGCTCAAGTAAAGACCTGCAGCAGGGTTGCATTGCGTGTGCCTGGGTTCCCACCCAAGTTAAGTGTCCCCAACCCCGCCTTTCTTCAAGTGGGATGAAGGATACCCCAAACATCCACAAAAAAGGGACAACGGAAGTCTTATGTGGCTGGTAAGGAAGGCCACCCCGCCAGCCACAGCTGTGCACAGTGCCACCCACTTTGCAACGACCTCCTTCATAGCCTTGGGCCCCTCCAACTGGTCATCAGGGAAGCCTGCAGGCAGTGAAGGGATCGCCAGGTGGGCACGAGCCAGAAGTGAGCCTAAGGGTAGGGCGTCCAAGGGAACATGTCGCTTTGCAAGTGGTGTGCATGGCTGACCCTGGCCCAAGTTGGTGGACTGGTGCTGCTGCGCCAGTCGGCTCATTTCCTCAAAGATGGTGGTGGGCAACGACCCGAAAGTCGAGTTGCCCAGATGTGGGGTGCCCATGCTGCTGTTGTGGTGCTGGCGATAGGCAAAATAAGCAGGGCCCAAGTCAACATACCAGTATCTATGTGCTTTTGATTTTGCTGGCAAAACAGTTGCTGGATCCTAAGATGCTGAGATTCCTGGTTAGACTGGTAGCCATTCCTGGTAGCATTGACTTCAACGACTCCTGTTCACAAGCTCAACGTCTATCCCAAGGCCCTTGTGCACCTGCTAGCCTATAGCTGTGAATGCGTTGACAGGCAAATGACAGTATTGGTGAGGCCAGAAGAATCCCAGGCAACACATGGCCCCCATCCGTAGCGGGAGCGGAGCAGCCCACCCACACACCAACAACAGCCACCAACTGATTGCTGCCTGCTTGAGACAAATTCCTGAATGGCAATGAAACTGGCATCTTCAAATGCATACCCCTACCAACTCGCACAAAGAGATGTCCGTGAAGCTCTATCATTGCACAGTTGTAGAAAGGCAACTGCCGAGAGAATGATAAGAGGACGGCATTTGTAAAACATGGCGGCTACCATACCCTGAGCCACATGCCATAACAACCCTTAAGCTAAATGCTGCAGCACACTGTTTACACCTGCCACCATTTGCGGTTGGCAAAAGACGACTCCAGCTGCTTCGCCAAGCTTGCAAAGTCGCTGGCATCATCCTGCGATGGCATAAGCCTTATATTCGCAAAATACTTATGCAGCGACAGCGCTGCCTTTTTTGGTTGAATCGATTGGGAGCACGCAACCTTGCTATGCTTAAGTACCTCGGGCCCAACTTGCACTGGCCACAGGTTGCAACAATTAAGAAGCAGGGTCAGCCTGCCCTGCAAGAGCAAATGGCGGACATTGCAACCGTGCCTGTAGCCCAGCTAGTATGCTACCCCATCAGCCCCTACCTGTCTGGGAATATATGGGCAGAGGCCAATAACACGCAGCTAAAGAGGCACAAATAGACAGGGAGACTTTACCTGCATTTGAGCCGTGCGCTGCTCCAGGTTGGCCAGCTTCTCCCCGCGCTCCTGTAGCCGCCGCCGGTTCTCCTCCATGATCCCCTTCACTTGCTGGGACCTGAAGAAGGTTGATACAGCCACCTACATCACCTCCCCTCAACGGGCCCCTGTCTTTACTGCGTCATCTCGACAGGCATCAGGAGGCCCACAGAATCAGTTCACAGGTTCCAGGATGCTTAGGGCATGTAAGAAGTAGCAAGGAATGGCGCCTGGCAATCAACTTTGGCAATCAACTTTGGCAATCAACTGCGGCCCCTTGTGGTTGCGCCAGCTGAGGTCGGCAGGGGTTGTGTAAGCCGGTCATTTAGGGCTCAAGCGAGTGAGCCCTGCCCTACTAGCACTGGGAGCCACTGCAAACTGCGCAGAAAAGTTGGGCACACCAGCCGTCCGGGGAGAGTGGACAAGAATCCAAGATTGCACAGCTCAAGCTACGATCAGCAAAAACGAGCCCCACCTCTCTGTGTGCCTGGGGCGCCCGTAGGCCTCCCGAATCGAGGACGTTGTGCGCATGTGTGTTGCCCCGCTCTTGAACTCCGGCCTTGCAGCGGTGGTTGTAGCACCCTGCTCGACAAAGGGCGCCAAGACACCAGGAGAACAATGGTGGGCATTGGCAGCGACCACGGGGTGCGTGTCACACTAGCTCCCCGCAATCTTAACCACCGCTCCCTCCTAGCCATCAAGCCCCCTCACAAAAGGGCAGCGGCAGCTAGTCCCCGCAGCACCACCCAGACATGCCTCCTGTGCACCTGCCAATGCCGCTTACCTGCATCAGTTCCCCTCGCTCTGACTTCCTGCCCTCCTGCTGCCGGTCCTTGGTTTGATTCTTCCCCTCCTGCTGCCGCTCCTTGGTGCTGGTGCTGCCCGCACGCCGCAGCGCAGCCCCCACCGCCGCCAGGCCTGCCGTCGCCTTGGCGCCGGCAGCAGCCGCAGCGCTCGCAGCAGCAGAGGCAGCAGTTGAAGGCCGTGGCGATGGCTCTGCTCCTGCTGACGCTGCTGACGCCGCTGCTGCTGCTGAGCGGGGGGAGAGTGCCGCTGACGACGCCGTGGAGAGCCCCGCACGAGAGGACATGCCGCCGGACGATGTGGGAGACAGTGCAGGCTCCCTGCACAAACAGGAGCTCCACTTGGTAAAAAGCCAGCAGTTGGCACCAAGCAAAGCCCACAGCTACATCTGAAACTCGTGATTGAGGAAAATGGATGGCCCAGTACGGGCAAAGCCCTGCCTCACAACAATCGCTTCAGTGCACCCCATCAGCAATGGCCAAGGAGTGCAGGGGGAACATTGGTGGGATATGATGGCATGCAGCTGAGTATGCCATGTTTGCATCCAGGGCTGCCGAGCGCCAAACTCACTCCTCATCGGTCATGTAGTCAATGTCATCATTCTCTGTTTCCACGGCCTCTACGGGCGTGGAGAACAGTGTGGGCAAGGAGGGCAGCTCCCTACGCTGCTGGTCCCCCTCTCCACCCCCCAGAAGCCTCATGCCGCGGTCCAGCTCAGTCATGGTGCCCTGCAAGACATAGATGCCAATCAAAACGGCCCTACAAAGGGCCTAGAGTATCGGCCCTCAAAATTTTAGAGTATCACAGAATAATCCAGCAACCCAGGGACATCCAGGTTGGCAGGGTGCACACCAACGACCCGCATCCCAAACGCTAGTCGGTTGCTCAGGTGCAGAGTCCTCTCCCTGCACCTCCATACCTTCCTGCGCACACGGTGTGCGCTACGCTTGCAGGCCTTCACACCTACCTGCCTGTACCTGAGTAATGCACAACGCAGACGCAGAAGCAAAGCTGTCTACTACATGGGCTGCACCTATGTTCTGGAGTTGCTAACACTTGCCTGGACCACCGTAGCAGCAGTTTTGCTGGCCGTATCCAAAACCCCAGTGGCGGTGCCCTTAACAGTGTTGAAGAAGCGCCCTAGCCCTCGCTTGCTCATGTCTGCAGCAGCCACCATAGCCAGGGCTGCTTTGCCCAGAATCGCTACGCACACTGTGTAGGGCAGCAAGGCCCTCAAGGTGGTTGGCAGTGCAAATGGATTGAGTCATGGGGAAGGCATAACCCCGGAAAGGGTAGGGCCCAACCTTGGCGGTTTCTCAAAGGAAACTCAGCGACACCATGACGCAGAGCTTGACCAGGTCCCCACCCCTGCCTCTCCTGACATGTCCCACCCTGAACATTTACTGTGAATGACCCAATCCATCCTCAGTCAAATGGCGCGCCCTCTCAACTGGCATATGGGCCTCGAAAAAACAGGCCACAGTACCTACTTCTACTTACCGCCGGCTGCTGCCCCGACAGCGGCAGCCTCTGCCGCCGAGGCTTCTGGCACAACATAGACCTCCTTGCTGAAGCTGCGCTGGGCCGCAAGGGCTGCTGCCTGTGCTGCTAGAGCCGCACTGGCGGCCTCTGCCAGGGCGGCATCGTATGTAGACCCCGGCCCGGTCGGCTCTACACAGTCCTGTTGACAAGACAAGCAACTGGGCTCCTTCAGTATGCACTTACTGTAACGTGCCAGCTCTAGCTCACTTATATCAGCCTCAAGATGGTTGCTAGCCCCCTTCAAGAAAGCAATGCCATCTTGATCAGGAGTCAGGGGCAAAGGCCCTGCTCTTTGAGGCAGAAGCCCTAGCGTCCACCACCACCCATCTCCAGGTGGATAGCCCAAAACGAGGCAGCCAGGCATTGGAGGCAATACACAACGCCCCGCCCCACCTGCACAACTAGCACCCGCGCAATCTCGTTTGAGGGACCCGCCAGCATCAGCTGGCCATCCAGAGAGCAAGCCGAGGTAGCAGCGGCAACTGAGGCGTCTGGGCCGAAGCTCCACTTGAAGCCCAGCACCGAAGCATGATCCAGGCGCAGCCGATAGATGCAGTCAAGGCCCGGCACGGTGCGGACCTGCGAAGGAGACGGGGCAGGCACAAGACAGCAATGTAATCCTGTAAGAAGCAAAGTTGTATCAAGGCATCCAAGCAACAGCTTCGGTCAAGGAGTTGTGCATCTTTTGGGCGGAACTTGCAGCGTAGGAACTGGTCTGTGAGGCAGCGGAGATGTATGCCAGGGTGAGGGCCACTACCCGCACCAAGGGAGCACAGCCTGCATCTGTTGCATTGTCACCTACCGCCAGGGCGCCATCAGATGAGACAGTCACCACCCCGGGGCCATGCACCGACATGAAGATGCCGGCTGCCACCAGGGGCGGGTCCTCACTGGCCTTGCGCTCTGTCGTGCGGTCGCCCAGCCTCACGTTTTCTGCAGGTGAGAGGATGCTTCTTGGCCCTGGTTGATTGCTCCATTGGTTACCTGACCCAATTCTTCGCACTTCTATGTAATCGACACGCATCACCTACAACTGCCCTGCAGCCCTCACAGACACCCCAGCTGTACATGACACATGGCAGGCAACTCGGTCTGGCAAGCAGGCAGGATGCACTGCCTTCCTGGCCTGCGGCCTGCATCCACCCACCTGTGGAGTAGACACGCACATAGTCCTCGGTGCACAACAGCACGTATGCAGCTGGAGTAGGCTCAGCATCTATGAGGTAGGGGTAGTCAACAAGGTCGCCCTGTATGGCACAGCATACACACTGCTCCCTGACAATGCAACCCTGAATTGGGTACCTCCATCAAGCCAAATCCAGTGAAACAGCTAATGATGCATTCAATAAGGAGATCCCCTCGAGGTTTGAAATTCCGATGCCATACGCCCACACTGGGCCGTAGGCCATATGCATCTCACCAGCATTTCCAACAAACATGCAGGGTAACACTCACGATATGGGCGACCTTGGTGGATGGTAATGAGCGAGGCACACTGTGCTGTGGACTGAAGCTGCCGCTAAGGGTGGCCGAGCCAACAGTCTCAGTGGGGGTCACCCTGTTCAAGCCAGAAAACGCTGCTCCAGCAGCCGCATCTCCTACAGGCACAGCGGCAGGCCTGGAGTTTCCAGCTCCCCGAATTTTGTAAGCAGGAGAACTTGGTTGTGAGGGTTGAAAGAGGCCTAACCCGGATCCTAAACAGATTTTAGCGACACTTTCACAAGGAACACGCGCGCGGGACCTGATTAAAATACTGCACATCCCATGCCCGTCACGGCCGCCCCAGCAAATTAAAGCACTGACCCTTGCTTACCTGCGCCACCACTGGCCAAGGGTTCAAGATCTAAAGACTGTTGCGGGGACACTGGTGCAGACGATGTGGGGCTGGTGGGCTTTGATCCACCCTCTCCCTGCCTCGCCGCTACAGCAGCTGAGCTGCCTGGAGTGGTTGGGCTTGGCAAGTCTGTGGGATCAGCTGCTGAAGACAGCCGCTTCATCCCTGCCCGCAGGAAGCCCTTGGGCAGCCTGAACTTGGGCTTCACGGCGCCCTTCTGCTGCTGCTCCGGCTGCTGCTGCCTGGCATCGGTCTCTATAGGACAGGTAGGAAAGTGACGTAAGCCTACTATCAGGCCTGATCCAAACCTCCTCCAGGTACACTGATAATGGTACTGCAAACGACTACTCTCACTGCAGCAAGAGTAACGAACATTACGGGTGCGGAACTAGTCACAGCCCGCCTATGATGGAGCTTGTCGCCAGGAATATAGATTGTACCTGGTGCAACCACCGCTGCCGCCGCCGCAACCTGTGCTGAGTCGACCTCGTCATCAGATGGCAGCTCCCGTAGCTCCAGCGAGTCAGCAATACTGCTTTCCGCAGCTGCACCAGGTGTGCCCACAACTGTCAGGGTGCAACCCACTCGCGGTGTTGGGAAAAGATGTACTTAGATTATCATAACCTCTTGCAATCGCTGCCTCCTAGGTTTGAGAATATTAGAGCCAAGAAGAGTTGGTAGTGCCGCCTGAACAGCGGCCCTTCCACTTACAGGTGAAGCGGCCACTACTGTATATCTGTACTTAGTCCCAACTCACCTGGCTGATCGATTGACAACCCACGCATCGCTCCCATGGGCTTGCCAGTGCTGTCAACTCCCACAGACACCTGCCGCTGGACACCGCCGACACTGTGGCCATTGCTAGTACCCAGCACACCAGAGGAGCTCCCTGGCAGCCGGGGACTGAAATTGGGCAGGGGCACCTCCGTGCTTAGGCTGAGTTGGCGCATGGAGGCATCTGCTGCTTCAGCAGCAGCCATTAGGTCATGGGCTGTCAAGGGCACGGGGGTGTTGTTGTTGGCCCAAGGGAAGGTCATCACGCCTACATAACACATGACACTTCGCAAGCATATAGGTACGAAGGCGCGGTCAAATCAAGTGAACATTTGGTACAGGTGCGATGCTATGCCACTCGACCGTGCCTCTGCGCTTCTCCTCGTGCAACGGCAAGTGGACTGCTACTCGCCAGTCGCCAGCACACCACAATGCCCGCTAGCCAGATGGCTTGGCAAGCCACGTCCAACTAAAAACTCTGAGCGGCCCCAACATTGTACCTCGAGGCGGGGGCACTGGTGTGCCATTGTAGTCCAACAGCTCCATGGCCAGCGTCCTTGAAGCATTCTTGGGCCGGAGGGGTTTCTCCAGGATCTCGCCCTTCTCAAGTGACAGCATCAGCAGCGTGGAGTCATCGCCCGCCGCAAACAGCACAAGCCTGCAGAGGAGATTGAGGAACGGAGGGCGGGCTTGACTTTCCAACTACCCAAGCAGCATACACACAGTTGGCACCCATATGCATTGGTCCGAGCGTCATATCCTTGGTATGCATGACACCTTCCTGTATCAGTTCCACCAGAGTACACGTGCGGCACATCACCCACCTCTCAGTCTCGCCACCGCTGGCTGGCTCCCCTGCTGCGCCTCCACTGCCCTTCTCCCCTTTCTTCTCGGGCCCAGGTATAACATGGCACCCCACTGCCAAATGCCTGATGGGTCGCTGCAATGCCTTGGTGCTCCAAAGCAATCCGGGCTGGACAAGGTGAGACAGGGAATTGGAACTTTCAGAATTGATAAGCGGCTGGGTGGATCAGTTGAAATATCGTCAGGGTCTTTGGAGTCAGACAAATGTGCGGGACATGCTAGCGCAAACCAAGCTAGCCTCTCCAGTGCCGGACTCGAAGTGCCACACTGTAACCTCAAGGTGCTACAGCACCACCAGCGGTGGTGAAGGGGCAGCTTGCTTGCCTGCATCAGATCCAGCACGCTGATAGTGCCCGACTCATCAGCAACAGCTGCCAGCTTCAGCTTAGTCGCCAGGCAGGCCCCGGTGATGTCAGCTGCATGAGTGCTGTACCGCATCACATACTGGAACCCGGGTGGCTGCACAAGCAAACAAGAGACAGGATCTGACCATGCGTGCTGCACCTGGAGGGGAAGTAGGAGACCGACAGCTCCTGTGGCTGCGCAGTGTCATCGTCGCATGGAGGCACCTTTCCAGAAGTTCCTTCCTTTGCATATATGTTGAGCAGAAGCCCTGGATTGTTCCCAGGGCTGTGTACACAGGACAATGCTGAGGAGCAGCACATAACTTGAACACACTAACAGCAGCTCACCTGCGCCCCCACATTGTCGTAGGGCACCCCAGTCTCATCAACGTTCATGCGATGCACTGTCTGCTGTGAGTCGGTAAACTGGTACAGCCGCACCTCCCCTGCTTGGTGGCCCACCAGCACGATGCCGGAGAAGGGGCACACCTACAAATTGGGAGCTTACTGGTGACATCTGATGTCCACAGGCGCTGGCATGGACCAGTTGAGCACAAGGCTAGAACATGCCGGAGCACAGATCCTGACACACTGCTTCTGTGAGTGGGGACAAGCTGTCGTGCCACCACTAGGTATGAAGAACGTGCCACACACCTCCAGAGCTGTCACCGGACGCAGCCGCTCCTGTGCCGCAGGGCCGCCGGAGGCTGGCATTGTCATTAGCAATGTAGGCACTTGGGTTGTGGCATCCCACACGCGCACCCTGCCGTCGCGGTGGCCCGTGAAGTAAAGCGCGCTTGGGTGGCGCCCTGCCAATGCAGCAGCAGCTGTGGCGGCAGCAGCGGCGGCGGCGGCAGTGCCCGCTGCTGCTGCAGTGGCAGCTGCCCCAGGTGCGGACGGTACGCTGCCCGGGCCAGCGCCCCAGCGCTGCGCAGGCTCACCGCCATGCAGCGGCCACGCATCAGCTGCTGCGGCGGCGGCAGCGGCGGAAGTTGGAATACCACCACTGAGGGAGGCGCCCACACCCCGCCGCCCACCAACCCTGACCAGCTTGTCAAGCGTCAATGCATGCTGCACTGGGGGCGCGCTGGGCGTGCTTCGCTCTGAGGTCCTGCTTGCCCTGTGCCCGTCCCGGCCGCTGTGCGAGCTCCCAGGCGATGGCATAACTGGCGAAGGCTGGGCCGACTCGAGTGCATCCGCCACCAAGCCTAGGAGCGACAGGGAGACGGTGGGCACAAAACGAGCCACAGAGATGGGAGGAAGTTCCTGGAAGGGCAGTGTGAGGGGCATGGGCTGCCAGCTCCGGAGATCGTGCACCTGCAAGCCAACCAGGCGGCAGGGACACGATTGGCTCACTGTGCTTTGATTCGGACCTTACATAAGCCCTGAGCATCATGCTATACAAAGGCCAGCATGTATCTTTTACGGTACAACCTCCAGTACGACTGACAAAGAAGCTACTGCTCATTGGCTTGGGCAGCCCAGCTGGTTGATACAAGGGCAGCAAGGTGCCGACTAGGAGCCAAAAGCCAGACCGCAGCCCGCTTGTGCAAATACAGTTCCTCGTGTAATACTTCAGAATAAAAGGTGCCTTACTGCTGCTTACACTCACCACAAGCTGCCCACCCTCAGTCAGCACCATCACTGCGGCTGGATCATCGTTCGCTGTCAGCGATCCCTTGCAAGGCACCTGCACATGAATGGTCCGATCTGCTATACCTAACATGAGATTACGGCCAGGCAAGGCTGAGTGTATGGTGATACCTAGTCATAGCACTAAGGCCGCCCTTTTGCCAATATGTGCAAGCGTGAACAGATGCAACGGTGGCGAGGCAGCCATTGGAAGACAGCACTTTTTCGGAAGTAGCATCAGACCATATACCACTTTTGAGGTAAAGGAGCACGAGTACAGAAGGCTGCCATGGCTGACTTGCCAGTGCAAAGCCCTTGATGGTACCAAACCATGGCATGGTTTTGCCACTGGCATGAGCAACAAGGGGCAGCTTGGTCAGCATGTCCGGCTCATCTGCTGCCTGACCTCCCAGCACCATCAGCCAGTCGTCGCCTTTCTCCCCTGCAGGCAAGGAAGCGACCAACTCTCAGGTGTGGGTGATGGTCCTAGTCTACTCATACACTTACTAAGACAGGTATGTGCAATGCACATTTGCAGACTTTTAATGCCGAACCTTGCCCAAGCTGCTGCTTGAATATAGCATATGACATGATAGGCACAGCCTAGGAAACCTGCACAGTGTCCCCTTCAGCCAGTGGGTACAGCCCTGTGCAGCGCTAATGCCTGCCCCGCACAGGGTGGCGCCTGCCTACCTGCCACGAATGTGAGGGACTTGATGGGGGCTGCCCTGGTGCCAAGGTTGGCCACTCGGAAGGTCATCAGCAGGCGGGCGTCTCCCGGGGCACTGACCTTGAAAGGGTCCTCTGCAGGAACGAGCAGGGCACCTTGCAGGCGTGAGCCGGCCTAACCTCACTTTGTTGGTCTCTGTGGAAGCTTCTAAGTGGTGGACAATATGTTCGTCCAGGAGCTCCCAGCGAGCCAGCAATGTATAGCATTTATGCATAAGCGACAAGACTTCGGCAACAAATGTAAACTCCCCAATCTTATATCAAATCAAGCACACCCGCAGCCGGCAGTCCACAACTGCCCAACTGTGATTTCAATCTGTACTGGCTCAGTGGGCCATGTGCATCATACATCCCATCCCTCAGCATCAAGGCAGCGAGCCCAGCTGCACCTTGTAAAGCCGCCGGCGGAACTCCATACAGCAGGATTGACCCATCATCATAGCCCACAGCAAAGCAGTTGGCTCGCTCCCCCACCCAGCAGGAGCTGGTGGGCTTGGAGATCTCATTTTCGTCATCAAGAGCAGCGCACATGATTTTTTCAGCCCTGCAGACCAGTATGATTTGCAGTACTCAGGTAAAACGACACTGTCAAGGCTGCACCTAGTCCCCCCCCTCCAGTCCAAGCGAAATATTCACGCTGTTATCGCTGAACTGGGCGGGACAGATATAATGCCTTGAAACGTAGCACGCAGCATCAAACGGCCTGCCCACGGAAGTACAAAACAAGTCATAAACACTTGGCAGTGTCGCGTCAAATTCATGATACATATCTCAAACATAGGTTCGTCAGCGTCCGGGTAGCACAAGTAGCAGACTACAAGCGAGCGGGATTGCAACCGCTGGTCAGGCGCCTAGCCGGTCTGCTCACCGTACATCCCATACAAGTGCACCCGAGTTCTTATGCACCACCAGCAACAGTGGCCGGCCTCTGAATCGCGTGACGTCGAGGGCAACCACCGGGCCCTTGGCATCCAGGTCGTGTGCTAGCACTGCAGAACCAGTGGCAAGCACATCAACTTGATCCTCGCTGCAGAGACAGCCTGTTACCTTGTCAAGCGACCCAATCATACCTGCCCCGCAAGCCTCCTGGACCTAATGAATGCTAACCCAAACCCAAGTTCTCGACGAGGCTTGCATGTGCACCGCGTTGTAAGGAACAACCTCTCTAGGCCAATCTCTTAGCCCGGTCACATTGCGGCTGCATGACCAGATGATTTCCTGGCGGCTCCTCACGTCTCGCCCTTGCTGTCCATCAAACTCTGAACTGAGCCACGCTGAGCTCCCCTTGGTGGCGGGCTGCAAGGCAAGCGCAACAATGGCAGCGCATCTCCGCCGGCCGGCAGGCCACGCCCACCAACGCTGCACGTTACCACCCTTACCTTGGTAGGGCTGCAGCGTCAATCCTACAGCCGGTGCTGCCCCCTCTGCTGGCCGGCTGGCACCATCCAGTAGCGCTACGACACGCACACATCCGCTCTCACAGCCCAGAAGGATGTAGGGGTCGTTGGGAAGCAGCGCAACTGCGGCGATTGTGTCGCCTTGGAGCCACGTCGAGGCTGACAGGCGGCGCTCCACAATACTAAACAGCTGAATGTCGCCCTCCTGCGAGCGAAGGAACCCAGGCACAGCTAAGGAAGCCCTTATAACAACGGCAAGCTGGCTGATGGCCCACATTACACCCCGCGCAAGGCTGCACTGGGGGCACTAGTTACCACCTGGCCACCAGCTGCATGCATGCCCAAGGGAATGCCTCCGGCCTCTGTACCTGTGTCACCCTGAGAACTGCGCCTCTGTTCTTCAGGAACCCGAGGTATTTTGTGGGCGACCGGGAAGAGGAGCGCAAGGAAACCTCCACCCCTGGGCGACCTATCAGCTTGACACGGCCGTCCTGCGTCCCGACCTAGAGTGACACCAAAGAAAAATGTCTATTGAGGCATATTGTGCGCCAGCCTTTAGTGCAATCATTCGGGCACTGTCAAGGCAGCCTACACCACCCACGCTGTGCCGTTCAACTGGGCGGCGGCACAACACGAACGAAGGAGTTGAGGGCCCCTCCTCCAAGCCCTCAGGGAGGGTGCAGGCCGATTCTCCAAGCAAGGTTTCAAAAATACCGCCGGTAGTGCCCACCCGCCACCGCAGCGTTTAGTGCCAACAACTAGCCCAGAGCACCAAGCTCACCGCCAGCAGGCTTTGTACTGGCTCAAAAGCCAGGCTGTCCGCCAGCTCGGGAAACCCCACGTGCCCAGCATACTTGATGTCCACACCAGTGGGCTGAAGGAGGTCTGGTGGGAGGCCCGCGGCATTGTGCTGCAGTTTCCGATGCAGGTGCCTGACGGTATCTTTCATCGCGCCTTGCCAACCTGACTTGTAACACTCTACCAGTCCAGGTTACAACATATTGTCTGCGATACAGCTCCTGCCCCTCAACAACCTATGGGGCGCGAGTCCGGGTGATCCTGGCTTAGGCAGGCCTTTCAGCACCTAAAGTCTGCTCCACGATCAAAAGTATCAAGTCCTATGCTGGATTGCCAAAGTACTTGCATGCAGTGTGGCTGGCGCCCTGGGCAGACCCCGCCATTAAGCAGTCGAATGTGCTCTCAATTGCTGCTTGCTTGAACGTCCAAAGTTGCCGTAGTTTCTTCTTGTGAAATTGTTGGTGTCAGCTCCAGCCAGGCGTCAGCTTGCCCCGGGCACACTGCTCTTTCCAGGGTGCAGCAGTGTGCGTATGCAGCGCCCGCACACTCATATCTCTTTCCAAGGAATCTAGGGCCGCCTTCTTTCGGGGTGATCACAGGCCCGCAGCCTAGCAACATACTGGAGGGGGTCGTTTTTGGGAGGGGAAGTTCCTATGTTCCGCACGGCGGATGTGGAGGTCCTCACTAGGTGAGCTACGGGAGAAGCAGGCCGATAAACATGTCTCTAAGCAGAACGTTGAAGAGCTCGAGTAGGGGCCAAGCTGTGTTGTATGAAGCGTGCTGGTGGTATGGCCTGGTTCACTTCCCTGGCTCAGCCACAGGCAGCCCCTGTGCACCTCAGGCGGCAGTGTCAGTTCCCGAGGCTGTCCTGCTGCAGGAAGGAGTCCTCAACCGCCAGCATAAGTCCGCGAGCTGTTCGTGTGAGGGCCAGGGCCGGAGCGGAGGGCATGGCAGATGGCAGCTCTGGGGGGCATGCCGCCCTGGACCGCACCAAGTGGGTAGAGTGTTTGGGCCTACATATCATGTGGCATGCCACAGTATAGCATGTGACACCCACAACACCAGAAGCCTTTGCCCGCTGAAGCCAGCAGAGCAGCTGTCCGGCTGCGCCCTTGGCTGGCAGCAGCCTTGTGGCATATCCATGTGCACTAGGCAGCGTCATGTCCATGTCCTCACTGTCCGCTGCTCCCCTGTTGCGTGTCTTTGCAGTGTTACCCCCCGCCCGCCGCTGCCACGCCATCACCTGGCACAGCGACTTCGCAGCGGTCTTCTTTTGTTACTCAACCTGGGCCTACTCTTTGTGCTAGTCAACCTCTTATGGGTGGTCCCAGTCGGCAGCCAGGACCTGTTTGGGCTGTACTACGCCCCGCTGTTTCCTCTGGTCATCATGCTGTGGTTCTGGACGGCGTTCGTGGCGTACTGCGAGCGGCGGCACGTGCGGTACGAGGTCTGCTTCTCCTCCGAAGACCAGAAGTATCTGATGCATTCCGACAAGCTCTTCCTGGTGGGTAGAGATGGTCAAGAACAGCTTGTTAGAGAGGTGGGGTTGGTAGCCTGATCCTCTCTGGCCCAGCCTGCTGGATGATGCTTACGCATGCTTGTTTAGGCAGTCAAGGCCTGACCAGTCGGCACGGCCTGTGCACCGACGTGGATGTAGCGGCTGCTATTTAGGTCTCCAACGTGCTCACAGCCATAGTGCTGGGCAGTGGGGTTGCCTTCCTCTTCCACAGCAGTGTCAACAACCCGTACCTAGCCTCGTACCAGCCACCCATCTTGTACCTAGGCCTCCTGGCCTTCGTACTGAACCCCACCAATGTCTTGTTCAAGGTATGCTTAGACGGCTTGCGTGGTGCCTCTGCGGCCAGGCCTGTGCTTGCGGTAGTTATCAGCAGGGCTCTGCTGGCCAAGATGCAGGGTTGCGGGTGGAGCGGACGTTGGGTTGAATGATGGCCCTTTCTGGGCGCTTTCACATGCTCAAGCGGCGCACTTGGCACCATGTGTCAGGCCCCATAGGCACGCTACTGGTAGTATAGGGCAGCCACAGGAGTGCCCTTGTCAACTGTGCAGGAGACGCGTTTGTTCTTTTCCTCGACGGCCTGGCGGGTGTTCACCCCCCTGCGGACGGTCACCTGGGCGGATTTCCTGCTTGCTGATGTGCTGACCTCGCTTGCCAAGCCGCTGTCTGACACCGAGCGGGCTGTGTGTCACCTCATGACAGGCCCAGTCATGAGTCCCATAGAGGAGGTGTGGGCAGTGGTTTGGTGCTGGGTGTTCCATCTTCCCCAAGGCTGGGATGGTGTCTGCCGGCTGGGTCACTGTGGGGGTCCTACCCCTCGGGCCGTGGTCAGGGCTATGATTATGCCTGCCTGCAGCCCTGTCACAGTCACCTCAAGCTCAGCGGACAGTGGTTTGAAAAGTCTGCAGTTGCTCGTTCATGGGTAAGACATGGTGGGCGCTCTGTGCATTGGGATTCAGCAAAGCTTGGGCGGCCCCAGTCGGTACCCTGGAAAATGGGATTTGGCTTGCCTGGCTGCAGCGGTGCGGCAGCGCTTCCTTAGTCATCCCAGTGGGCTTGGCCCTGCCCTACCTCTGGCGATTTGTACAGTGCATACGGGTGTACCTCGACACGGGGGCGCGGCCGCAGATTTGGAACGCCGTCAAGTACTCCACGGCCTTCCCGGTGAGCAGGGAGGAGCCTTGCAGAAAGACTGCACAAGCCTCCCTGGGCGCTAGGGACAGTTCGGGGGTGGAACGGGTGGCAAGCAGGCCTTGAGGGCAGGGCTTGCGGAGTTGATTTTGTGGTTTTGCAGGCACGGCTCACGCTACTCGCAGGCTACTCTGCTTACCATGGTGGGGATGTAGACTTCAGTTGGTGCTGTTGGTCTCTCTCCAAAGGACAGCACACGCTGCAAATTGTACGATGGCTTCGGAAAGTTCTTGTAATGGCACGCTACCAGAACCCCTGCCGCGTCTCCTCACCTGGTGTGTCCTGGATCCTGTCTTACACAATCACAGTGCAAAGAGGTTGTGATGAATATTCACCTTGGCTGCTTGCAGGTCATTATCCTGTCCTCCATGCAGTACCATGTCGATCGAGATCAGTGGCACGGCTTCTACCGGCCGCTGTGGCTAGCAGCCGCGCTGCTCAACAGCTGCTACTCGTACTTCTGGGATGTGGAAAGGGATTGGGAGATCCAGCTGTTCTCAGTGGCAGGTGTGTTTGCTGGCTGAAGGATCAACGAATTTATGGGGTCTTCTTGGCAAGGCTGTCCTCCCTGTTTGCACTCCGCCCATTTTGGGGCGTTTGGGCCACTAGTTTGGGCAGGCGTCTAGTTGCAGCAGGGTTACTTGTGCTATTTATTAGGGGCCTTGGAGGCTGCAAGGCTTTGGATGGTAACCTACAGGATTCCATGCTTCACTACACTCCTGTCAACCCTGTTCCTCTGTTCCTGGTTGTCTGCAGCCAAGCAGCGCTCCCTCGTTGCAACGCCGGTGTTCCAGTCGCAGCTGCTCTACCCCAAGCCCTTCTACCTGTACTTGATGAGCTCCAACTTCCTCTTGCGGCTGGCTTGGACGCACAAGCTGTCGCCGCACCTGCGCAAGAACCAGCTGATGGCGTTGACATTTGTGGTGCTGGAGTGTTTCAGGTGTGTGCTGTGGACCTTGTCACTGTACAGGCTCGTCACTGGTGGGGTATGGAGGGAGGAGCGTGAATCTCAGCAGCTTGCGCCTCCCATGTGTTGCGTTTGTCATTCATCTGAGTTGCTCCCAAGGGTACTGGAGGTGCCTGAGTGTTGTCAGAGGATCTGCAAGTGAAGGAAGGGCGTATGGGGCATTCCTGCGTTGTTGACAGAGGGGGTTACGTGGTGTAGTATTGGCTGCAGCTCCACAACTTCAAGCTTGCTTTGGTGCCTGGGGTCCTGGCCACCTCCCCGCTACCCAACGGTGGGGCGGTGCGGTGCAAGTGTCGCGTTGGACACCTACTGTCTGGGAAGACATCAAAAGTCTGGGAGCTGGGGCCTTTGCCTCCGTCTCAGCCGAACATGGGTACATACCATCGACTGCGGCCAGGAGATGCAGAAGCTGTGAGCTGTTTATGCGGCTGTGATATGTCCTGGGGTCATGCCTGAGCGTCTGGTCCAGAAGATCTCTTCAACCAATAGTGGCCTGTTTCTCCAATGCTGCAGGCGCTTCCAGTGGCTGTTTGTCCGGATAGAGGTGGAGCTGCGCAAGATTCAGGTGAGGAGTGCTGCGTGGCAGGTACTGAAGAGATAGATGCAGTAAACATCAAAGTGGCAGTGCGGAAAGTGGGGTCCGCGCTGGAGGTTTACTCGAGTGTTAAAGGTGATAATTGCTTGCCAGGGTCTATCTGGTGCTGTGCCCTGTTGCCTCCTTTCCAGCACTGCGTTGTGCTGCGTCCAGGCCTACCGCCCGGAGGTGGGGATACTGGTGCCTCCTGCTGGCCACAAGCAGCAGCAACTACACCATCCACACTCGGATGAGTTGGCGCCAGGGGAGTGGGGGCCTGCTGGCGAAATCCAGCTGGAAGACCGCCTCTGACCCTGGCTGCTGCTTCCAGTGGTGTGTGTGCTGGAAGTAGTCCGGCTGAAAGACCGGATTTGGCCCGCTGTCTGTGTGTCGTGCATGCTAGGACCAGCAGCTTCGCAGTGGAGTCGACGGGTCAGTAGGCAGCCCTGTGAGGTTGGCACGGGAATGGAGGGACCGGGGACGCTGATGGGTGGTGTTGCTGGGGGCAGGGGGTTGGGGCATGTATGGCAATCCGAGGAGGGATCAAGTGGTGAGCCGTGGAGAAGCAGTGGCCTCCCCCTTCCCTCTCTGTTTTTTTTGCTGTTATTATAAAATCGCTCGCTATCAGGGTGGCATAGGTCGTCTTTGGTGCTGCAGTTTGTATGCGATATGGTGAAGGCCTTCCATATGTCTTGCTGTCGTTCCTTTTTCCTGGCAGTACCCACGGTGGGGTGTGTTTGGGAGGTATTTACTGTGCCAACCCCAAGCTAGACGGATGTCCCATGGTGTAAAATGTCACCCCTGGTGGCTTTGATCCTGTGAAACGCATGCAGGGTTCGAGGCAGGGGTGTTAGGCAGGCACTGGTGCGCACGAGTGTGTGGTAGGCAGACTCTAGGTTGGTAGGCAGGCGGCAACCTCTTGAGACGAGCTCTGGCCGTGGGTCGACTATAAGCTGTGGATTATACCGCGCTGGGAACAGTACTGGAAGACTGTGGACTGCTTGATTGCTGCGCAATAATGTCCCTTTGTGCATCTCCAATGTAGGACTTGGCTTGGTTCCTTGAAGGATTTGGGTCATGCTGCAAATACTGCATTGGTTGCGAATGGATGCTGTGTGCTGTGTTGTGTACAGGATTTGGTAGATGGCCTGCTGCATGCCGTGATTGTTGGACCTGGAATTAGGGGCAATCAGGAGAGACGGTGGACAAAAAGTGTGCCTCGTCATGCCTGTATGAGAAGTAGCCTTGAGTGGCATTCAAAACGTACTCTGGGGGTGCAATGAAGAGGTAGCTGCCACCGTTCCGAGCATCTTGCAATTCTACCACCAAGCAAGCCTGAGGGCTCGAGGCAAGCCGCATCTGCTCTGGGTTGATTTGGATTCATCTACACACCTCTGCGCCATCCACATCACCAGGGGTAAGCTTGGCTTCCGTTGTCCGCCCTCCCTAACCATGACTCGCACACTCATGGGCTATTACAGCACAGCAGGAGCAGCGGCTGCAGACGTTCCACATGCGCTGCCTGCGGCGAATACTGGGACTCAGCCTACTGGACCGCATCCCCAACTCTGTCATACTAGCACGCTGCGGGCAGCAGCCAATCAAGGAGCAGCTAAGGCTCCAGCGGCTGCTCTGGCTGGGACACCTGGTTCGCATGCCTGACACGCGCCTGCCCAAGCTAGTCTTCTTCAGCCAACTGGCGGCAAAGCGACCGCGGGGGAGGCCCCTTGTGCGGCTGAGGGAGGATGTGCTGCGGGCGGATGTGCATAGCAAGGGCATAGCAACCTCGTGGCGGCGGCTAGCTGTTGATAGAGCAAAGTGGAACGAGGCAGTGCGGCAGGCCCAAACCTGAACTAGATTAAATTACTAACCATAAAGCAGACCTGAACATGACTATAAACTGCCCAAACTACTGTCCTCATTGCCTCTTTATTCCTCCTCTCTGCTCCCACATGTCCCTATTTGTATGTTTTTGTGTCCTAGTCATAGGTTTATGCGCCAGACACGACGCATCTACGGCACTGTCTGCTGCTGTGGGAAGCGTTATTGATTGATTGATTGATTGATAACCATGACTGGACCTCGCACTGCCAAGCATCTCGTGTGGATTTTGCAAAAGAACACAGCAAACCTTGACGCCGGTGCGCCACGCAGCACGCTGGTGTGCACAGCCACGCCAGGCGTTTGTTTGCCTGCCACATCAAGTTGGGACTGGCAAGGCCTTAAAATACTCCAAGGCCTCCTCAAGCCGTTCCTCCACCACATTACACAGCGGGTCCGCCTTAAGCAAGAGGTTGTCGCTGCCGCCAAGGGCGCTGCCGCTGTAGCGCTGAGCCGCGGACAGGCCGCTAAGGCAGTAGCAGGAGTGGTAGTAGTCGGGCGGCTTGCCAGGCTTATCTCGGAGGCCACCACGCGGCTGGGGATAGCAAGCACAAAAAGAGTGTCA
This sequence comes from Parachlorella kessleri, assembly GCA_001598975.1. Taxonomy (NCBI): domain Eukaryota; kingdom Viridiplantae; phylum Chlorophyta; class Trebouxiophyceae; order Chlorellales; family Chlorellaceae; genus Parachlorella; species Parachlorella kessleri. The sequence goes on along the minus strand of BBXU01000832.1, from coordinate 105,390 downwards.
GTCCAGTACGTCCTTACATCCTCTGTGTTCGCGCTGCCTACCACCATTGCAAATGAGTGCCTCGGTTCAAGTGGTCAGCTTCATGCTGGGAGAGACTTATGCCGGCAGGGATTCACTTACAGTACATCAACACTTCGACCTGCCGACACATGCGAAGGCTCAAAAGGATGCCCCAAACACGGCCAGACTGCTTCTATAAGCACTGCCGAAAGCCCAAGTGCAACAGGTCTTGCAGCGTCCCAGGCGGATGGTGGCACTCACCCCTTGGCAGCACTTGAGCACCCACAGTTGGAGCGCCCTGGCGTTAAATAGCTGCGGCGGGGTCTCCTGGGGTTGCTGCTGTTCCACTGCTGGATTCGCACCAGGGCTTAGGGTGGTGGCAGCGTGGAGCAGGGCCGCTGCGCTGCACCGCGCCACCTCTAGCTCGCTAACAGCTCGCTCCACTGACTGCAGACAGATTACAGTGGGGTTCAAACGGGTACCCGTGTGGGGACTGACATGCGGTCAGCACATGTAGTTTGATGGCATCCTGCAGACCAGCCAGCCCAGGCTGTCGCGCGGTCCTGAAACTGGTGGATCCCTGCGATTCAAAGTCACAGCCACCCACCGGGAAATGCAAATCCCTGACAGCCTTGGTGACCAAACTACTACACTTCAAAGGTATCGGGGCACAACCGGACGCATACAGCCCCGTCCGAATGTACAACTTCCTATTCTCCGGTCGCTCCCCCATGCTGCTTCTTGGCGGCCTAGCGGACTGCGGGATGACGGTGGCGAACCTCCCGCCCCCAGCAAACCCACCTTTTGCACCATACAGTTCAAGGGTCATATCCTCTAAGCGCACGCCAGGCTCAATGCAGATACTAGTTGCTTGCATACTAGCAAATCGTGGACGGCGGGCCCCGACCCACCTTTTGCACCTCGCCAGCCTGCTCTAGCAGCTCCGCTGCCTCCTGCTCTAGCTGCCTGCCATCCTCCTGGTGGGACTGCACCGCCGCCTTGACTCGCTCGTCTGCCTGCAACGGAGGCCAGCCCCGGCAGACAATCTTACATGTGACACTGGCGACGCATGAACCGCTCTCATACCCTGCTTGACTGCTTTAAAGACGTACCCAGCGACAAGACGAAAAGGGGACCAGGAGCAGCGACGGCGGCGACGGCGGCAGGCGATGAGCAGCAGCTGCAGCACCGGAAGCGCTCCAGGCACCTTCTTCCATGAACTGTTCCGTGCAAACAGGCTGAGTATGCCTAGTCAGAGTGGTTCAAAGCCGGCCTGTGCGTCCCCACCTGCAGTGACCGGTCCACAACATCGTCCAGCAGCTGCTGCGCCTGCGCCAGCGCCGTCTGCGCCACCTCAACAGGCGCCAGCGCAGGGGGCAGGCCGTCCACAAACGCCTCCGCGGCCCCTGACAGCAAGTGCTCTGTCACAGCTGCCACAGCTGCTGCAGCAGCCGCCTGTTCTGCTGGGTCGCCCAGAGGAGCACCACCGCCATTGCTGGGACTGCTGCGCTTTGCTACCTGCTGAGCTTGCCGTGCCTGCTGCAAATCGTGCGGCTGCTGATTCTGCTGCTGCTCCAGTAGCTGCTGCAGCAGGGGGAAGGCTGCGCCCTGCCAGTAGGAGTAGCAGCCATCTACCAGCTTGTTGGTTCGGCCCATGAAGCCTCCCTCCATGGAACCCTGCACACACCCCATAGCATGCCCTAGTCATGCCTCGCATGACAAAGCCCATCACATCACAGCACAGCACTGCCCACATACGCAGTGCGCAAGCAGTGCAGAGAGGAAGGGAGACGGCGCTCCAATGGTAAGGAGACCGTTGCTTCAGCATCACAAGATTTTGGAGGTTGGCAATGGGGCTTGCTGTATTCACATATATCCTGATAGTGCATGGCACAAGCCTGGCGAGGGTGCTCACCGGCAAGCAGGAAAGGTGTTTGTAAGGGGGGATAGTGCACCCACCTGGCATCGCGCAGCCCAGTGCAGCAGGCGTGGGATGTCCAGGGCTTCCGCCCTCCCCAGCAGCATCAGCGCAGCCAAGCCGCAGAAGGTGTAGCCGCCATGGCCCTCGTTCCACGGCTCGCCACCCAGCCCACCCTCGTAGCTCTACATTGATATATAAAGGGATGGTAATAGGCACCACATCACCTGTGCCATCCAGCAGTACCTATGTGAGGGTAGTTGAGGTCACAGCCCCCATGACTACAATTCCAGGGCTTAATGCCCAGCCATGCTGTGTGTTTTGTCTTGCATCCAAGCCACTGCCGAGCATGGGGCGCCTTTGCAGGCTCAGTTAACTGCTCAATGCCCACCCCAGCTCCAGAGATTGCCAGTGGGAGCACTCCCCTGTCGATATCCTACCACATCCTTGTTTTTTCTTAAGCGCGAAACAAGCTATTAACCTGGCCGATGAGTCCCAAACTTACAGGTGCCTCCCCAGCCCACCTCCCAGGGATACCAAGACTACTTCGCACACCCAGCATGCTCTATCAGGGCAGGCTCCTTCCAAGCGCCTTTCACTTCAACCACTTCAAAAGAGGCACACAATAACACCACCTGGCAAGCCTTAATCTAGTCCAACATGGCGCAGCCTGAGGTGGGATCGGTGATACTAAACTCAGTCAAGAGCAGCAGCCCCAGCTGGCAGGCCTCAATGTAGTCTACCATGCCACAGCCTCAGGTGGACAATTGGTTGATATAATAATAACTGGAATAAATTTGTGGCAGCAGCCCCACCTGGCAGGCCTTAATGTAGTCCACCATGGCACAGGCCTCTGCCAGCGCCTGCATGTCCAGCTGGAGCATGTGGCACACAGCCAAGGCGCAGTAGCAGCCCCGCACATCCACTTCGCCCCCTACACTGGCAGGCAGAGGCTGGAAGCTGTTGATGGGGGGGAGAGACCTTGCCAACTCCGCCCACGACGGGAACTGTACCCTGATGGAGCCAATACGACCATGCTAAACCCGCCTGACAAGGCGAGCAAGAGTTGCAGCACCAGTACAAAACTCCTCAGCTGCAGGGACGCCCTACATTGTTCCTCGCGCAGAGGTCATGTAGGGAGTCCACGCCAGCAGAGCGCCACGTCATGGGCACGCCCAAGTCAAGGTGGCAGGAGCCAAAGCGCAGCGCGCCGTGCAGCACCACCAACGCAAAGCCCTGCTGCCGTGCGCACGCATGCACTGTGCTGTCCGCAGTCACGAGGGTTATCCGTGTGCTGTTGCTGGCTACTTGCAAGCTGGCTGCTGCTACCGTACCTTCGTGCATTGTCATGCCGCCCCCTTGCGACGGAGGAACGCACATCCGCAGGAGGAAGCTCCATAGCAGGGACCGATCTATCACCCCCAAGGCTTCCTCTCCACCCAGGGTGACAAGTGCTGCCACAGCTGCAGGCAGCGGCAGGGATGGTTCAGTCCAGGTCATAGAATTGTGTGCTGCCATGCTGGTGAAGGTTGCAGGGAACTTGGCAAAAAACATCTCAAATGTTGGGAGGCCCTGGCAAGATTCGAAGGGACAGGAGGGTCCCACGCTGGCTTTGCGGAAGCGCAACAGCTACATGGATAGCACGAGAACCGTGCTAACCAACAGAGCCGTAGCGTGATGTGTGAGGCTGTCGCAGAGTCTGCCGCAAATCAGCTCCCCATTCCAAGGCGGCAACGCACCTGCGTAAGTGGGCGCCAAGTGAGCCAGCTGGTAAGGCCCGCCGCCGAAGCCGCCCTCTGGGTGCTGGCAGCTGGCCAAGAAGGCCACCAGCTGCTGCTTGGGGGCTTCCTTGGGCAGCGGCGCACCCAGCAGGGCCAGAGCGTGAGTCACCCAGTAGCAGATCCACGTGCGGCTGGCATCCAGTGCGATGAAACCTGGCGGCAGCTCGCCCAGGCCCTGGCTTAGGTACTTGGCGTGCTGCTTGCGAGTGAGGATGAGCGCAGGGTCGCCCTCATCAAAACCCTCATCCCCATAGTCGCGATAGAGCTGCAGGATCCGCTCTTCTAACTCGTGCTGCGCCAGTGAGGTGACGGTGGTCACGCCGTCATCAAACATGTGGCTGGGCTGGATGGGAGACCCTCTTCGAAGGGTTCTGTTGCCACTTGGCTGCGGTTACTGGGCCTTATAAGGGAAGGCAGCATCATGGACCATGATGGCAAACTCAGGCTCGGTCAATAACTAACACTGTCAAATCAATATGCGGGACAAACTCATCATTTCTCAGCCCCAGTCTCATGTTGCCTAGGTGGCACGGCTCGTCCAGCATGGCACGATGCTATAGCATGCTACGACCACCCAAAGAAGGGCTACAAGCTTCAATTACATACACTAGAAGGGTAGACTAGCGTCACAGTGAAGTACCAAGGGGTTTGCGTAACTTGGATGCATACCGCACAATGACTTCTGCAGGCGAGCTAGTTCATAATGACAGTGCTGTATTTAGGTACGATGTAATCAAGGTCAACCTCAGTCTTGAGAATCCCCGCAGCAAGCAGACCCAGAACGTGCCACTGTACCCCGAGCAGCCTGTGCCAGTCAGGCCGGAGCTGCCCAGCGAACGCCACAACGGCAATGCTGAGCTAGATTATCTGGCATTCGATGCACCAGCTGCGCCGGTGGAGGTGGGTTGGACGAGCTGATGTGGAGGCAGCATTCTGCCTGAGGGGTGCGGTACTACCTAGTAGCAGGCACGGCTGCCTCACTGCGGGGTTGTGGAAAATACAAGTGCAGGACGCCATCCCTGCAAGCGGTGTCAGTGGGCCTGCCACAACCCAGCCAGCCGCTGAGCCTTTGGAGGAGTTCATCCCGCTAGGGCCTCCAGCCGGCCAGCAGCCAAGTGGTACAGCGGCTGCGGCAGGGGCCTCGGCTTCGGCGGCAGCTGTCCAGGGCACAGAGCTTCTGAGCAGGGTGCCCTGGCTGCGGTCGCTGAAGGGCATACGCAGCCCGCTGCTCCGATTACATCAAGGTGCGAAGGTTCCTTGCTCGGTGGCCAAGCTGCCAAGCTGCCATGCACTGCATGAAGCGGAGCCAACTTACCTTGCTCTGTACAGCTATGTAGCAGCAATGCCACACGCAATTGAGAGAGTATACTTGGTAGGATGTAATGCTGCACTTGGTCTGCTGGTCACCACTTGGCCCAGATGTGTGATAGTTCCAGATCTAACCTGGGCAGACTTCTATCCTTATGATTGTCTGCACAAGTATCCGTTCACACACCCTGCAGAGATAGCGGAGTTCTGCAGATACCTGGCCCCCAGCGAAGAGGAGTCCGAGCAGCGACAAGCTGCCCTAGAGAGGGTCAGTGGCGCTGTGCAGTCCATCTGGCCCTCAGCCGAGGTCAAAGTCTTTGGCAGCTTCGCCACAGGTGTGCAGGGGCATGGCCGGGTCTCACAGCAAGCTGCATAAGCAGGGGCAGGCAGAGGAGAGCGCAGCATTGGAGGCCACCTCGCCCACTGCTGAGGTCCAAGTCTTTTGCCTGGGCTGGGTAGGAGTGGACCTGACTGTCGCGAGATTTGTTTCTGTAGACGGCTGTATGTGACGGCTGCAAGCGTGATGGGATGTTGGCCATGCCTTCTTACACCAGCTCTGCTGTCGTAGTCGTCCTTCAAATTGTGACTGTGGGCGTGATACGTTTGTGTTTACTGCTTGTTGACCGGTAGCAGTGAATAGCGACCACCGCCTCGGGTAGCTATCTGCAGGTCTTTACCTGCCTACCAGCGATGTGGATGCGGTAGTAGTCGACTCTGGCTGTGCCGACGTGCCCGCTGGGCTCAAGGCGCTGGCGCAAAGCCTGCTGCGCAAGAAGCTTGCCAAGAATGTGCAGGTGCGGTGGGCTGCTGCTGCTGCTGCGTTGGGGAGAGCTGGGTATGGCATACGTGGTCGGAGCTGCGGCCCTGGCAGATGAGCAAGCCTTGAGCAGAGTCGAGCTGGTGGCGAGGATGGTTTGGTCAGTGTGTTGTTGTGCAAACCTTCCTCTGAGCCGGAATGTTGCACGGTCCTAGGAAGGGAGCCGGGAGTGCATACTCCTCGTGCCTTCTCTCATGTTCCCTCCCTTCTCTTCCCTGAGCTTGGCTGCCCCTCGTTCCTCAGGTTATTGCCAAAGCCAAGGTACCCATCATCAAGTTTGAGGAGGCGGAGTCGGGCTACAACTTTGATGTCTCCTTCGATGTGGCCAATGGCCCCGAGGTAAGTCTTCCTTATTGGTGGAAATTGAAACTATAAGCCCCATCCGGCCCTCTAGCCTGGCTATGGCTTTGCCGCCAGAGAGCGCTAAAATGCCAGGCTGGAAACTGGCTAAAGAACAGCACAGCACAGCGGGCGAGCCAAGCATTAGCCGGTATGGAGTCTGACTTCTCTTTGTGAAGCAGGTGACACTAGGAGGTGTGCAAGTGTGAGCAGTATGGCGAGCGTCCTGGTCGGAGGCAGCAAGCAATGCTGTGCAGGGAGGGCGCCATGTGCTCCCCAAACTCACTGCCTGGGTTGTCTCCCCGCACCCCACTCCAAACCCAGCCCATCCACAGCGATGCATGGAAGACATTGGAATTTTGTGCATGGGAAACCCCCCTTACAACCTTGCCCACGCCATGCAGGCTGCTGAGAATGTCCGGGACCTGATGGACTCGCTACCTCCCATGCGACCCCTCGTCATGGTGCTCAAGGTCTTCTTGCAGCAGCGCGACCTAAATGAGGTCAGCTTGTTGTTGGTTGGACCCCAATGTTGCTTTGGTTTTTTGTCTCTGCTGCGTGTAAGTAAGGGCTGGTCATGGTGCATATGCCTCCTGGCAGCAGCCAGTTTCAGTGATATGGGCTGGCGGTTAGGTATTGAGCGCAGCGGGACCGGGCTGCTCAGTGCCTGACCGTCAGCCCAGGTCACTGGTTTTGCTGCTGCAAGGAGGCATTGAGCACCGTGGCAATGTGCTGCCGCACAACCTCCTTAGTCCCATTCGAATGCGGCTTGCACTTCCTGCATCTTGGAGTGTTTTACCACTTGCTATGTTCGTTTTTGCTGGAAGCCTGGCTATGCACCTCTAGGCGTCACACACTACCACAGCTCGCTGCTCTACTCTATCTAGGACCTCTCGACAGCTTAACCTAAGCACCCTGTGGCAACCTTTCTGCATGTCTGTTGCTGTATTCCTCCCTGTGCCATGTGTCCAGTTGTACTGTGGCGGGTGCGGTTCCTTGCCCTCGTAGTCATGGTGGTAGTCTCGCTGCTGCGGAATCCACTTCCTCTGCATGTCCGCCTGTCTGCCTACCAAGGTTCCTTCTGCCTTCAGGTCTACTCCGGCGGCCTTGGCTCCTACGCCCTCCTAGTCATGGTGGCAGCCTTCCTGCAGCTGCACCCCAGCCGTCAGCCAAGCTCCCAGGGCGGCCAGCGGTTCAGCGGCGCAGGCGGCGGCAGCGGCGGCAGGCAGCAGGCGGCGGCGCCTTTGGAGACGAATCTTGGCGTGCTCCTGGTGGACTTTTTCAGGCTGTATGGGCGCTCCCTGAATAACGACCAGGTAGGGTGTTTGATGCCATGGTTGGGTTGCTGATTGATACCTGTGGGCCGTGGGTGTGGGTGAGGCGCAAAGCGGCTGAGTAAAGTGGGAAGAACGCCATGCATGGTAGGAGAATAGATGGGCAAGGTCAGACAGGAGGGTGGCTTCTATTGCTGGTGCCCATTGGGGCCCCGGCTGGGCAGTTGAAGCTTGGAGAGGAGCCCCAGTTGGCGCTGTCTGAGCGCGCTGCATTGAGGCACAACCTGCGTAGTCAGCAGTGGAGCCCGCTAGCCCTGCATTGTGAAGGGGTACGGGTAGCGCTGTGCGCTGTCATCCTGGACCTTGCCTTCCAGTGGGGTGAGGTGCCAGGGTGGCGGTTACCCCTCCCAGGCGTGTTTGCAGACCCTGTTGTTGGTCGTGTGTGACAAATACGTATGTAATTCTGTGGTGCAGGTGGGCGTGAGCTGTCGGCGGGGCGGCTCCTTCTTCAACAAGCGCAACAAGGGGTTCTGGCAGGCGGAGAGGCCGTGGCTGCTGGCGGTGGAGGACCCCAACGACCCCGACAACGACCTGGGCCGCAACTCCTACAACATCTCCAGGGTGGGTGCCGCGGATCCCTGAGGGTGTGTATCACAGGTTTCCTGGTATCCTGAGGGTGTGTCTGTAGATTCACCGGTTATCCTGAGGTTGGGTACTGCGCAAACCCCCCGGTGCCTTAAGGGTGGGTCCCGCGCTGTCCTTTGGCCTCCCAACACCAGGCTGGCTGTGGTGTGTGGAGCGCACGTGCTGCTAGTGATAGGACTTGAGTCTCGAGTGTGGTGATGGTAGCTAGCCATTAGCCATGCATGCCTAAGTACCATCTCGTGTGAGGCTGCATGTAAGCCCGCAGCCAACCGAGGGCCTTCCGCGTTCTTACCCACACCCCATCCTTGCCCCAGGCTTGTTACTATTTGCTGCCTGCCACCGCTGTGCTTTTTGCTGCCGCAAACCCCTGACCTCGGCTCAAGGGGAGCCTTCACCCACGCCTACCCCCTAATTCTTTCAGTCTCCTTTGCATGGGTAGCAGGTCCGCTCTGCGTTTGACTGGGCCTACAACCAGCTGACCGCCCCCAGCGCCCCTTCTGAGTCGCTGCTGCAACGGATCATGCGGCTGGACCCGGTACTGTTTGCGCGGCAGCCTCCGCAGCTCTTTGAAGCTGAGGAGGAGGAGGGCGGCTATGGGGATAGGGAGGCGCGGCGGGAGAAGCGGGGCAAGAGAGAGCGGCGGCGGCAGCAGGTGGGGAGATGGTGGGAATGTAGTGGTGGTGGTGATTGGGGAGGTGTAGCGATGTAGCCATGGGGGGAGGCTGGGGGGCGGGGATTTCAGATGCTTAGCCAACGATGGGACGCATGTTCTGGGACGGGTCAGCCGCAGCGTGGGGAAATGTGCAAGGCAGGGGAAAGTGAGCGGCAGGAGGGAGGGGCCGCAGCAGGTGGGCTGTGTGGGTAGTGTATATTCCTCTCCTACGCCCTGGACGTGGGGAAGCAAGCAACAGCAGGTGGGTGTGCTTGGTCTGGCCTTGCATTTGCTGCTCGTCGGAAAAGAATTGGAGATCTGGATGGGCGGCAAGGGGAATACTTGGTGCATTCCCGGGTGCCCACAGCCATGTGCAACGGTTTGCAAGATGAGGTCCTGGTGCAGCAGGGCAGTCAGTAGGAGCCAGGCGGGCAGGCAGCATGGGTTTGTCAATCCCCCTCAAGGGGTGGCTAGGATGGCATGCACAGCCAAAGGCAGAAGGATATCCAGTTCTTCTGTGAAGCTCAGAGCTGTCTGCGGCTGCTAGGGGAGAGCACCCTTGCTGGGAGCTCTCCGACTTGTGCACGAGGCGTGGTCGGTACGTGACTGCAAACAGCATGCGTGTATGGACCGTGACGCGCAGGATGGCAAGCAAGGCAAGCGGCGGCGGGAGCGCAGCATGTCGGGAGATGCTGATGAGGGAGCCCAGCGTGCTCAGCGCGAGGGCAAGCGGCATAAGCACGGCCACAACGGGGGCGCCTCTGGCAGGCGGGCGTACCGAGACTCTGACCATGAACATCGGCAGCGGCAGCAGCCTGGCAGCGGGCACATGCAAGTAAAGGTCACTCCTTCTGGCTCGCGACACATCCGCTTTGACTGATGAGGGAGTGAGCTTGCGTGTTGGTGGGAGCGGCTGTGCAGGGGCTGCTTTAATCCTATCTAGGGCGGCAGGTAGTGGGAACAGAGGATACTTGTTGTGACCTGACTGGGAGCATAGCAGGGTATGCCCTGGCCTGGCTGATGTTTGAGCCAAGGGGTCTCCCCGGAGGTAAGCTGAAGCAGTGGGTTATCAGCAGCAGCTTAGTGTGGTGTGTATAAGGATATCACACCTGGTGCTGTGCGAGTGGCTTTTTGCAGCACATGTGAGCTTGAGCTTGCAGGGGCTAAAGGTTCTGTTAAAGCCCTCAGTCAGCGCTCGTGCGCCGACGTGTCATCCTGTGGTCTGTGCAGCAGGAGTGCCCCTCATAGGATGTGACAGGCTGCACCAGAGAGGTTACGTGTGCAGCAAACAGACTGAGTGCTTCTTCAGGTACTAAACTTGACCTCCCAAATTTCAAGTGACGGGGATGTGCCTTTAAGGCGTAGGGAGCACAGAGGTATGAGGACGAAGACTTATGAACGAGCGACGTAAGTAAGGCACAGAGCTGACCTGACGTTAAGGCAATAAGGGAGCTCTCGCAGGCAAGATGGAAAAAGCAATTTTATTAGGAGATGTACCAAAAGCGAAGCCAGCCGCACACACAACGGGGTGGCAATTGGTGCCCACTCAGGGCACCCAGAAAGAAAGAGACGTGTTTCAAAATTGATGGCTGTACCGCTCACAGCCTTTGAAAACTTCAATCATGCAGCTGAGGCTGCACAGCGCAATAATCAGGCAAGACAGCCTGCACGGCAGGCATTGTCACTCCAGTAAGCAAGATACGCTCGCAAACAGCCTCACAACGGTTTGTCAAGTTTCTTCGAGAACCCTCAGGCAATCAGTGCTTGTCTCTCTGCAGCCCACACTCTACGAGCAGCATCGGTGCGGTTCCTCCCACAACCTCCAACATCAGCGTGTTTTGAGTTTGCCAGCAAATGCCAGTTTTTGTGATCAACATGGGGCCTTGCCCAGCCCGTTGCCAAAGACAATAACTGCCAAGTCTCCCACCAAATACCCTTCCATTCAGCTCTGGCAGCTGCACAGAAGCTTCACACAGTGGGCAGGGCAGCAGCGTGCGCGACAGGCAGGCCCCGCCCGGCGCCCGCAGTCACCCACAGCGCACAGCAGGGGCAGCAGGCCTTTCATGCTGCCACAGGTGCCAGGGCCTCCCTGGCCACCGCCGCTGCAGAGTTTGGCTGGCTGTGCCACTACTAGCCGCTGTCGCTGCACAGCCAACTGCTGCTGGTGCACTTTGAGCGCCGCAACCACCTGGGTCAGCGAGCACTGCTCAGGCTGCTGCAGGTGTTCTGCACACACTGGGGCCTGCCGATACTTGCTCAGGCCCTCTGCGCGCAGCCTGCAGACAGCAGCTTTGGTTTGTCTTTTCTCAATAGCACTATATGATTTTCAAGTGTACTCATTTGGAATGAGATATTCGTGACAGGACGGATTAGAAGCAGTGTGGCGGGTGTGTCAGTCAGCAAGCCTTAAGCAGGGAACTCATGTGCATAATTCACAAGTAAGCGCAGGTTTTGAAGTGCAGTACCCCGCCGGGCCTATGCTGTGCCGCAGCTGGGGACTACCAACCACCTCCACACGTATGGTTGTGCCTGCTAAGCCTACACCTCCAATGCCACGCCCATGACACCGGCATAGAATTGACCAGGGGCATTTGCAGACCTAGGGTCGCTGCATGCACCACAGAGCAACTTGGGGAGTTCCTTCAGCCTTGGTGGCCGCACCTGTCAGTCAAGTCACGGGCCCGTTGTAGCCACTGGCTTGCCCTAACCAGTGCCTCAACAACCTCCTCCGCAGCCACCATGCCTGTCACTACATACTCTCGACACAGTGGTGTGCTGTGCAGGCTTGCAAACCCAACATCAGCCAGCCTGCATGGGAGGGGTGGAGAGCTGACACTGTTGCTTCCATGCACTGCCACCAGTATGGGAACTCTAGGTAGCACACCACAGGTCCGGGCCACCATGCAGTTGACCAAGGGAAGTAGACACGTGGCATGGCCCTAAAGCAAGAGTACAACCTCCCCGAGTTAGCCTGGGAGTCAAGAAAGGACGGATGGTAGACCCTCAAGCTGCCTCACCTCTGGGCCAGCAGCGCCTGGCGCTGGCGGCACAGGGCCTGCGCTGCCAACTGCGCATGCCTCCTCGCGCGTTCCAGCTTCTCACAGCTGCCCCACTTGCGGTAGGCAGCGTGATGCACCAGGTGGGCGGGGTAGCAGCGCTCATGCACTGTGACCTGGGCTGGAACCTCGGGGCACCAGAAGGTGCGATCCACTGGGTAGGCAGTGAGGCCCTGCACCAGGGGAGAGAAGGGGACGCCCAGACCGCTGTCTGCGAAAGGCAAAATGTCTGACTGAATGAGAAATTCCTAGGTGGAAAGCCATGCGCGAGTTATGACTTGTGCCTACACGAACAAACCCCTCCCGCTAGAGTATTGGTACAACAACTGCCAACTCTGTTTGAGGTCCCACCTGCAGCTCTGCCTCCGTCAGTACAAAGTCCTCCAGTGCTGCCCTGTGCAGAATTGCTGCCCGCCGCAGCGGGTCCTGCGCCACTATTTGCAGCACTTCTCCCATCGCGGCAATGGCAGAGCTGCCCTGGCTAGCAGCATGGCTTGGTAGGGGACAGTTGCGACGGCTGCTGTCCTTACCCACAGCGCTGCCAGTGTGGCGGACCCCCTTGCTAAGATGTGCGGACCGTGCCACCTCCCACCAGAGCTCACTGGCAAGGGACGTGCTGTCAAGGCCGCTGCGGCTTCGTAGGCATAGGGCCACCGCTAGAGAGGCAACGTCCCTGGCCGTAAGCACCAGCACTCGGAACCCATCAACCGCTGCTATGGCAGAGCGCAGGGCGGGCACGCTGTAGAGCACATTGTGCAGGGAAGGGGCTGCGCTGGTGGTGTCTCTGGTTGTGCTGGTGCTGCTGCTGTTGGGAAGGAACCTTTCAAAGGGGTGGGGCGGCGATGCAGGGCAGCTGGCAGGACAGGGCGGCGGCGGCGTGCTTGGGCGGGGGCAGAGGTCAGGCAGGAAGGTGGATTGAGTAATACAGTCCTGCATTGAGTGGAGGAAGGAGCACACGTTCAAAGGGGGCCACCCACCGGGAAGTGGAGGCCACCGGCAGGGCAAGAGGGCCAAGGCGAAGGGACCCACGTGTTGAACATACCTGGCTTTGCTGCTGGCCGTCATTGGACAGGAGTGCAGACCGCAACACAGTCGGAACGCGCTTGAAGTCTGCTGCCTGCAGTTGTTCAATTGCTAGGCGCTTGCGGGACACCGTGCGTCGGATGGGAGCTGCACCCATCTAGTCAGGGGGCTGACGGGGGCACGCTGGTCTCGGAGGGAGGGCAGCCGGTTCCAAACAGTTTCGAGCTACAATCCCCAGTCCAAGTGCTTGATCACGACACCAGGAAACGAACTAAGAGCGACCCCATGTGCTCCCGCGGCGCAGCCACACGTGAAAACGTGATCGGCCCCTACACGCGCCATGCATCGCGATTGGCCAGCGTATTTCGAACACTCATCTGAGAGCCAGGCTGGCTTGCAATGCGTTGCAACCACCTGTGAACTTGCTTCCGGGCAGGCTAGTAATGCAGCTGTGCACAAGCTAGGTCGTTATCTTTTCATCTGTTTTTGTGGAATAACCCGTATGTGACACAAACAGGTCTCTGTGTAGCTTTCCTTTACAGTAGGATGCAACGTGAGAGGGGTTGCTGCATCATCACATGGCTAGTTGGAATGAAGTGTGCACACGGAGGTGTGTTCAACACTCCCAACCTGGTCAAGTCCCCGCCTAGCTTAATCATGGAGGAGAAGAGCAACTGACAGGACAAGTACCTTGTTTGCATCCGTGAAATACGTATGCTGCATGATTCGAAGCCAAGCAACAACTTTGGCGTTCAGTTCCTGATACTTAACAAGCGCTCTTGACATACACTGAGCAACCTGCAGTCAATTGGGGTTATCTCTTCTTCCTACATCTTTTCATTAGTCAAAATTACGTGATGGCACCAATCCACTTGCAAGAAGTGTGGACTTATGATGGAACCTTGAAACACATAGGGTTACAAGTTGTGAAGCACTCAGTACGTGCAGCAACACCGGGCATGCTAGTCAGTCGCCTCGCTGCCATGACTCGGTGCTGCGTTGCCCTGAAGATGCGGGCTGGACCCGTGAGTACGGCAACTGCCCAGAAGTCGTGGCGCCACATCAGCGTTCAGGCCCTACCCGCAGTGCCTCTTCAGCGCAGCTCCTTTGGTGCAGCACCGGCCTCCCAGTACCGGGTGCTGGCAGCTCCTTGCCGGGCCTACTCTGCAGATCCCCGTTCCTGGGCACCACAGCAGGAAGGCAGCATCAGCGAGGTTGACTATGACGCAGCCCTCGTCAACTCGGTGACACTCATAGGCGGTCTTGGCAGGGACGTGGAGGTCCGTACTTTCGAGAACAACAAGGTTGCCAGCTTCTCACTGGCGGTGACCTGGAACAAGTCAAAAGGCATCACGCACTGGTGAGGAGCGGCTGTTGAAGCGCTTGTTTAACCTGGGGGTTGAAAGCTTGGACACGGTGTCGGTACAAGGAGCGTCCTGGGGGTTGCCGCGTGGCATGAGGGGCTGCATCCCGCTTCTTCGTTTCCCAATGGTAGGATAACAATCGCCCCTGCGGGAGTGTGGCCCTTGCCTGCAGGTACACTGTGGAGGCTTTTGGGCCCCTGGCTGACAGGGTGGCGGCAGGGCTGCGCAAGGGCAACCAGGTGCTGGTAGAGGGGAGGCTCAGGACGGACTCCTGGGAGACCAAGGAGGGTGCAAAGCGCAAGGACGTGAGGGTGAGTCAGTTGCTTGGGGGCTGCTGACCACCCTATCGCAGCTAGACTCGCTGCAGCTTGGGGGTTCTAAGTGGGTGGGAGCCAATTTGTGGTGGTGGGTACTGGGAAGGGCCACAGGGGTGGATAGCCAGGTGTGGTGGGCAGCCCGGGCGCCTTCGTGAAGAGCGGTGGATAGTCCCTGTTACTCATCATGGTCAAGCTGCACCTTGCCGTGCAGCCCGTCAATTTCACAGCGGATCCCATGCCGTTTGCTGCTGCTGTTTGTATTTCGTGGCAGGGCCTTCAGCATGCACCTTCGCTGTCCTTGGCACCCCTTGCACTGCTGCCAACAAAGTAGTTGAAACCCCGTCACAGTCCGCCAGACAACACATTATGATTCGTTTGATCAGCGTTGCGGCCCTGCCCTGCTTGTCCTCCTCTGACTGAAGGACAGTGTTTGCCCCTGGCGGCGTGCAGATTCAGGCCAAATCCATCCACAAGATAAAGCGCTACGAGCAGGGGCAGGAGGGCTTCCGCAACCAGGACGACTCTTTCTATACTGCGGGCTCCTATTCACAAGCTGCCGACGAGCAGCAGCACCAGCAGCAGTGGGGCAGTGGCAGCGGCAACGCTCAAACCACCAGCTCCTACTCGCAGCAGCAGGGCCAGCAGCAGTACAAAGGCAGCAGCAGCGGCGGCGGGCAGCAGCAGCAGCAGACAAGCGAGGAGCTGTGGATGGAGCTGTTCCAGCGGCCTGAGGAGTGGAATGACTTCAGGCAGGACAAGGCCGCGGGCCTGCGCAAGCCGAACTTCCCGGACTTCAAGCGCAAGCAGGGTGGTGAGTAAGCATGACTGTGCAAGTGTAGAAGATGTTCTGAGGAGAAGATAGCAGCCTCGATCCTACTAGGCTTTTTGGCCCCAGCCGCCCGCCTTGCACAGATGCCAGGAGCCTACTTTGCAGTAGCTGTATAGGTGTGTTGGGGAGTTGTGATATTTTGCTGATGGGACTACTGGCCATGTCCGCTGGCACATGACGTGCATAGCAAAGTACATGAGTACTTTTACATACCTTGCTAAACAGCTATGATTACCCATACAGCCTCAGAGACTGAAGGTCCGATGCGGCCCATGGTATGGCGTGCTTTGCAGGGCAAGCCTTGTGGGTCACCGGCAGGGGCACGCCAAGCTGGGTTCCTGAGCAGCTGGCTGACTGGCCCAAAGCGTGAGGCGAACGGTTGGGATGTCTTTTGGGTCTCATGGAGGGGAGCAGATGCCTGCAAGCCGCCCGCCTGGGTTGCTGAAGAGCGGGCCGATGGGACCAGAGCAGGAGGTTGAGCTTGGGTTTGCGTGGAAATGCTGGTCCTTGTGGCAGTGACAACAGGGGGGTAGTAAATATGTGACTACAGCGGTACATGCTCAGAGACCAAAGCAACGAGTTGGAGCTTGGCAGGGTTGTCTGGCGACGGTGGGGCTCGCATGGGAAAGTGAGTAGTAGCGTTGAGCACCTGCTACGGGGTTTCAGTCCGGCAGTGCACCTGGATGGTGTCCTTCTTGACTTGGAGTAGGCTCTGTCGCCTGTAGTATCCAGGGGGGTTCCACAGTTGAGTTTGTACACGATCTGACCTTATTCATATGTAATATCCCATAGCCAGAGTATGGCGTCAACTCAAACTGAGGTCAATGGCGGTTCAGGGCGCACCTCCAGCCAGAGAAAATACAGTGGCATAGGGGCCCGAAGCCTCAGTTTGACTAATGAAATCACTCGCCAAGGCACCGACAAGGAACTGTTTGCTTCCTACCCGCATGCACTGTACCTGAGAGGGACCTACTGTCTGCTGTATGCTTTTTTAAGGCTAAGGTTGGCAACCCTACTGTAGCAGAACTCAGGCAAGACCCAGAGCCTAACCGCAGTCAGCCCTGCCAGTATAGATCACGCCTACCTCTCCTGCTGCATTATCTGCCACCATCAACGACAATAACTCGTTAGCACACACTGCACACAAAAAGTAGTAAGTATTTGCCAATCCTGCCAAAGCAGCACACCTGCAAGCTGCAAACCTGCACAACAGAAACATACTACCTCTGCGATGCAGCAGGAAAGAATCGAAACATAACAACCGAAGTTCTACTCAGTCAAACGACATTCTAGGGGATGCATGGTGCCGCCACAATACAGAGCAACAACTTTGTAACCCCGTTGCAACCCTGCAGTTCATTCCAATCATATCTACAACAAAGCTGACAAACATCAGCGACGAACCTGTGGGGTTGCAACCCTGCAGTTCATTCCAATCATATCTACAACAAAGCTGACAAACATCAGCGACGAACCTGTCCAGTCAGTCCACTAAGAGCACCTGCTAACCTAACCTGATATTAACAACAGCTGGGCAAGAGGAAGTCAACTAAGCACAGCCAAGGTTGTCGGAAAAGCTGGAGTATTTCTCATGCTGACAGGACAGCATCACCTCACAAACACCAGTCTTTGTGTGATCACGAATTACAGCTAGCCACAAGGGAGTCAACAAACCAACGATTGTAAACATCAAAACACACCTACATGCCAACGAACACCCCATGACCCTCTGTGAGGCCACCTCTCCTGTGCCTTAATATGCACACGCTGCCATCACAGTGACACCAGCCAAAAGCCACCAGGGCTCAGCGAAGCTTGTATGTTGCGCTCTTGAGCCAGCCGGCAGCCCCACTTGCCTGTTTGGGGCCAGCCTCACCCCCTTGGTGTGGACCTGCTGTGCTGGGCATAGCCCCCACAGTGTGCCCAATGGGCCTTCCAGGAGGGCGCCTAGGGGGCTGCTGCTGGGGCATCAGCACCGGCGGCGGCTTGGTACGGACAGCCCCCAGTGCCCGGCCTTGGATATCAACGGGCCCATGGCACAGCGGGTCCTCTTTTCCCGCCGGCATCCCCTGTAGGCATGCGGTGACGGACCCCGACTGGACTCTCAGAGGGAAGTTGTTCCAGGTTGGAGCAGGGCTGCGGGGATCTGCCGATGTTGCTGATGTCACCTCAGCGCCTGTTGATGTATGGGGCCGGCTGCCTTGCAGGTCCTGAATATCTGGCAAAACCTTAGCTCGCATAGAAGCCCCTGCCTGGGTCTGAAGTGGTGCTGGGGAGGGGTCACTTCTTCCGCTGGCAGCCAAGGGTGGTGATTGGAGGAGCTCCCCAAGAACTGAGCGGGTGCGCCTCAGACCACTGACCGCCGCAGGGGTTGAGGCAGTTGAGGCGTGAGTGACACCTGCTGCACAGGAGGATATTATCTTTGAGGGTCGTTATTTGAATATTGTTCAACAAGCCGAAAACATGATATGGAGCTTGGCTGTCTACGTGCAGGGAAGGCATGCCTCGACATAGGCAGCAGAGACAGCTGTGACTGTAGCCCCCTCCAAACAGAGGTGTTATGGCTGCAGTGTGCCGACACAAGCCATGAATGACATGTAGACCAGAAGACAATGGCTTGCTGGCCCCCAACGCCTTTCCTGCTCACTGCCCCAGTCCGTCAGACCGCTCATCCGCAAGCTCACCTGAGCCTGCTGCAAGCCTCTGAGGAGTACGTCGCCGGACAGCAAACTGCCCGCCCATCTGCCGCGCCCGCTCTACCGCGCCATTGCAGCCGTTGAAGAGCTGTGTCAGGCTGCGAACTGCGGGTGACGGCTGCATGCGGTTGTAAGAGGAGCCGCCAGACTTAGAGGGCGCAGCAGGTGCCCTTGGGGTGGACACCTGCTGCTGGCTGGGAGTCTTCTCCGCTTCGCAGTCATCACCAGCACCTGCAAGCGGTGGGACGCCAGTCAGCAAAAACTTACACTTACATTCCAGGAAAGGCATGCCTTCAAGGGCACGTCTGGTGAGAGCTTCGACCCAGCTGCATTGCCGGCATACTTGTAGTGAGCAAGAGGGCAGTAACAACTGCATGCTGATTCAGCATACGTGCCGCCTCAGCGACCGCTGCTGCCTGCTGGCCACCACCCTGGCCATACAGTGGGTTCACCTGTGCTAGGCTCCCTGAGAGGGCTCCTTTCCTCCATTTTGGGTTCCCCCACCAACACAGCCTGGGTTAAAGAGGCGCCGCCAGCACCCACGGCCAGCGCAGCAGGGCTAGGAGACAGGCGAGGCTTCTTGGCGCTGCCAGGGGAAGCTGCGTTAGGGCTAGCCTTGGCAGAGGAGCCGCCAGCGAGGTCAGGTGACGACCTCCTGCAGGAGCATCAGTTGTGGGCTGAGTAAGTTTGCTGAGCCCCAAGCACACTCTTGGCTCGAAGTACACCCGCATGTGATCCAACGCGCTGCCTCCTAGCCGCCCATCTTTACCTACCTGTGCTTGTAGTGATCCATCTCAGCTGAAGTGATTAAATGGTGGGCCGTCTCCTGTCAAGATGCTGGCAGCGATTACCCGGGGTGGATGGCCAGCAGGGGCAGTGGGCAGACAGCACTGGTGAATAGCCGGATTGGTACTTGCTACTAGATTGTTAGAGCAGGCAGGGAAGACGAATACGATGCAAATATGCAAGATCGGCGCCCGGGCGTTTCAAACGTGCTGCGCGTGCTGCGGATTTGGTCACCGTGGCCTGGCAGCTTACGCACGTGATGAAACCCTTATTAGTCTCAGGGTTGTTGTGCCCGTGCTATTGCATTAATCGTGCTCTGTGACTGCTGCGTTGCCTGCAAACTTGGAGACACAGCCCCCACAATGCTGCCATGAAGCGGAGTCTTTCAAGTTTGATAGTACACAGACTTGGAAAGGTCGCAAATACCCGGTCCTTCTTTGTAGTTGCGGGTGGGGGTTCAGGGCTCGCTATCCAGCAGCTGGGGTAAAACCTGATAAGAGTGTCTTGCTTGCATGGTCTCTGGGTAGTGGCTGTGCATTGAAAGTTGGCCGTGGCTATGTCCCTTTTTCCACAGTGCCTTGATGATATTTGGTACTTGGCATATGCCTGCTGGCATCTGTGTTTCTTACACGAGGTGTCTCTCGCACACTTCACCACCCTATCCTCACCCAAAGGACTTGCCAATGTATAGCTGATATCTATAAGGCCTCACATTGCCTTGCAGGATGATGGGAGAGTGTAATAACATCAACACGGCTGAGTGGCAGTGTGGTCAAGCAGTTTTGGTAGGAAGCCACCTAAGGTGAGACACCAAGTTGTCGACTCGGTATGAGTTATGGCACAACTGAAACCATTATCAAGTACCAAGGGAGGCTTGCACAACAGCATAAAATACACTCAACTCTGTATTACACTCAGCTAAGCACAGTGCAGGCAAGGCCCTCTGTGCAGCTTCGTCAGCTACCATGTTCCCACCCTTGGACACACCGGGAAGCCGGCAATCAATCCCTGACCAGTATGACACATGCCCTCCCGTTCTACAGGCGCGTCGCGCTGTTGTCATATTACACATAGCACTGGGGAGAAGCTCTACATACAAACAACCTTCATGCTACAGATGTACGCGTTGTCTTGTCCCCTGCCTTCACCCCTATCCTGAGTCAGACTCCTGCCTCGCAATCGCACAGAGCAATGCCAGCAGCCCCGCCAACCATATGCTCCCCAACAATCCCCCGCCGCGGCTGACTATGTTGTCAAACTCCCCAGCCAAAGAGCAGAGCTGGTTATGGACGACTGCAGTTGGTGGCTGCTGCTGAGCGACCGCCAAGGCCTGCCTTGCCGCCTAGGATCCGACCCGCCCTGCCTGTTTGACAAGCTGCTCTGCTTCCTGGATGCCTGCCGCTGCTGCCGCAGCCTCATAGACATAGGGCAAGGGTCCCCCTCTAGTGTTGCCAACCTGTCTCCACCTCGGTCTTCTGCTGTGGGAGCTGCAGTGTCAGTCTTTTCTAGTATAGTCAGGTTGGCCTCCGGCGAGGCTATTATGTCAGGTATGCTAAGCAGGCCATCAAGTCTGGCTGGCATGTCAGGCGCATCTAGATTGGCATCTGGCGTGGCCAAGCGCAAGAGGGGCAGCCGGCTGTCAGGTTCTGGGGAGAGCAGGGCGGTGGGCTCATGCATGCTGCACTGGAAGGCTGCATCCTGGAGGAAGTCCATGAAAGGGTCCCTGCAGACGAGGATGAACATGTTTTCATCAATGGGCTGGTATTCGAGGCACGGCAGTTTGGTGGGGTGTACACAACGTACCAACCGAGGCATTGGCCCCTGCTTGCACTTCACACCGTCATTACCTGCCCAGGGGGTCCGCAGCCGCTCTAGGTTTTCCCTCCTTGGGCATCGTGGTAGGTGTCAGATTGGACATTTGTTGCTCTGTATCAGCACCCGGAAGCTGCTCCACTGACACTGAATCTGGCTGCACTGACTCCTCATGTACGGACTGGAGTGGCTCCGCCATAGGTAGCCTCCGTTCCGCGTCAATGGACAGAGGTGGCTGAACCGCATTAGCTGCCTGGGCAGGGCCCACAGTCTGCAGAGCTGTCCCCATTGCTGTGCTGGAATAGCTTGTCTCTGCCGCAATGCGTGGTTGGCCAGGGTCCATCGTGTGCAGAGCTATCTCCAGCTTGTCACACTTGCCCACCACATCGCTGCAGGCCGCCAGGAACAGGTAGCGCTGCTCCCTGAAGGCTATGGGCGTGGCAGGCGTGGAAGGCCGTGCCGCCGGGACGGGTTCTAGCAAGGCGCCTCCGGCCTTGGGCGTCCAGTTGCCACTGGTGGGGGCCACTCGGGGCCTGCCTGAGCCGTCATTACGGGCCGACCTAAGGGCCCGCAAAGTGTCCAGCTGCTGACTCAGAGCCAGTGCATCACTCGGTGACCCTGCGGGCCTTGGGGTCCCGGCTTGGCTTGGTGTGGCAGACGCGGGCAGGTGGGGGCAGCCGGGGATGACGCCCTGGCAGACGGGCAGAGCGTCCCTCGGGGTGATGCACTGGTTGAGTCGCAGGTAGTCAGCCAGGTGGAAGGCGCCAGCCATCTCAAGGCCTCGCTGCAGGCAGCCGCACAGCATACCGAAGTAGGGCATCTATAGCGATTACCGCAGTATGGGATGCGCGCTGTTCCCGCCGCCTGTATGCTGGGCAGACCAGTGTGGGCGCCTGTTGTTGTGCGAGAGGTTGTTGAAACCGGAAGCAGCTAAGTGTCACACCCCGCCAGGCTGGTCAGACATGCTCACCAGCCTTGAGCCTTTGCTGGCTTGCTACTCTGTCACCTTACCAGCAAGCAGTCCAGGTGGCAGGGTGACAGCTGGTGAGCACTAGCCACCAGCAGCTCCAGGCACCTCTCTTCAGCCAGACACAGGTCTGCCACGCCTTTGCAGAGCTGCTGAAGCTCCAGCGCTGGTGGGAGCAGAACACGCCTTCCCCTGCACCGGTTTAAATCAAGCCATACTTATCTCTTTGGGCCCTGTTGCCGGCTGCCAAGGACGGTGAGCAGCTGAAGCACCACTTAGCCCACCTGGATATGACCAAGTGCTGCAGCTCTTCCAGCTTGGCCGTAAGCTGCTGCCAGGTGGGCTCTTCATGTGGTCCATTGTATAGAAGAGGCAGACGACGCTGCCTGACGGGCTTGCTCAGCAGTATTCGTAGACTGTCAGGTCGGGATGCAGGTGCCATCAGTGCCGTGCTTGATAGAGTCCGACGTCCAAAATCGAAGATAAATATATATAGAGCCCGTTATGACGACGGCCAAGAACAGGGATGACAGGTGCCAATGGTGGACAAGTGCCTAGATGCTGGGCAGCGCCTTCAATGTTCGGTATACAGCTAGACAAACACTCCGTCAGGTAACAATGACAACAATACAGTTTACAATGAGCACAGCGTCGAGTGCCATGTCGAGTGCCCTGGAGTCATGAACCCGACCCCAATTGCGTGTACGGCCGTACTGTCACACAGGGCGCAGGAACTAGCCATACTTAAGTTCCCGTCACTTTGCCCCAGTGGAAGTTTGAAGGACATCATGCTGCTCTCCTGCCAACTAGCCTGCAGACCATGGCGCAGGGCTCTGCTGCCGTCTCCCAGACAACCTAGCAGTGCCAGGTCCTACGCCGGGCGCTGCAGACGAGCAAAGGCGGCACATAGGCTTGTCTCCCGTTCTGCAGCACAGCTTGGAGGACTTACCGATGATGAAGGTACCAGCGTGCATGTTAGTGTGGTTTCGCGACGCCTGGCTTCATGGAACCTTTGCAAGCTCCACACGTTGGAATAAGAATCACAGCTGCCAACGTCATGCCTGCATGCAGTGCTGAAAGACGTGGAGGACAGTGCGACAATCATAGATGAGATTGTAAAGCAAGTCACTGAAGGCCTGCTGCTTGAGGCAGCTGTGGCTCATGTCACAGGTGCGGAGGTGCCTTTGTAACATTAAAGTAGGGGATGGGCAACTGGTGTGCCTGCTTACACGCTGCCTGGGCCTCTTTCTGCTCCACATTTGCAACCGTTCTTGCACTGCTGCCCTGCCTTGTCTCACCCTAGTGCTGTGTATCCCTTCCAAGATTTCAGCACGGACATTTATCGGGACATGCCACCAAATTCTGTCCTGTGCTCCTGAAACCTCTCTAACCTGGCCCAGTGCCGGTGGAGGGCCCACAACTGGTTGTCATTCCCGAACTGCTTAGGGGAGCCTGCTGAGGAGACTCTGAAGCAGCTGGTGAGGAAGGCAGTGTCACCCCGGCTGGACTCTTTGAACAGCACATTCCTAGGGGTGCTGGCTACCTACGCGCAGCAGGCGGCGGAGCAGGGCAACCAGGACATCGCAGGTACGGTGCTAAGACAACTTTTTGAGCATAGCCAACACCCTGCCATGCACTGTGCGCGCCTGCCAAACTTGCGCAAGCCTACCAAACTGTGGCTGCACACTCTCTATGTGCCGCGTGGTGATGTTGGTAGGCAAGCCTGATATGCCAGGTTTCTACCTGTGGTCCCATTCAGTCAAGCTGCTCCATTCATGAGGACGTCTAGTTGTGGCGGCACGCTCGCTGCTGCCTTATGGTTTATGTTATGCAAGCATGGGACCCCTGCTTTGACCATGCAGGCCTGCTGCTGAGCATCCATGAGGAGGTGGTGTCCTCTGTCTCTCAGCGGCTGCCCCCAGAGATGCAGGTTCTGAATTCTGCCTTGCAAGCCCGCAGCAGGTGTGTAGTGTATGTGCGTCTGGTTCGATTATGGGTTGCGTAGGGTACGGCTGGCGTAATCGGGTTGCTGCTACCCCAACAGCGTGCGCCTGCATTGAGCCTGCTGCAGCAGTGCATACACTGTCAGATCCTTCTTTGCAGCAGCTGCATGAGACCTTGCCCCCAGAGTCCATCGTTCATGTTCATTGTCATCTACAGCTTGTAACTCGTCCATAATCCATCTGTCATTGCTCTCAGCGATGGGAGAATGGAGATATTCAGGCTGCAAACCCGCACGGCCGCTCCTGTACCGGCAGCCGTGGAGGATGCTGGGGCTGAAGGCAGCAGCGAGGAGCAGCAGCTGCCCAGCTGCAGCATAGCAGCTTTAATACAGACAGTGGAGCAGCTCGTTGAGGAGATGGAAGCTATGCCTGAGATACCAGACAGGTCCGACCACTGCTGTGTGCTCACATACACCATGGACAGGTTTGCTGAGCATTTGCGGCAGGTAGCACAGCGGCAGAGTGCGAGTTGAACCTTGGAGGGACAAGAGGAACCTGGGCCTTTACAAAATACTCAGCCGGCAAAGGCATTGCAGGCCAGGGAGCTCGTTTGATTGATACTTCAATGTCCGGTCCTAGACCTCACGTGGTTGCCTCGCCTGCAGGCCGCTGCTGGCAAGGCTATGCTTGGTGAGGGAGGAAGTGAGGGAAGTCATGAGGGAGGCAACCCTGGCAGCCGCTCCCAAGGATGCCAGCGGGCAGCAGGCGCAGCAGCCTCGGCTGCACCCCCGCTACAAGGACCCCACTTACCAGGAGGCGGAGGTTTCTGAGCCTGCTAGCGCGTCCCAGCCAGGGGCGCAGGGGCAGCAAGCGCCACAGCAGCAGCAAGCGCCGCCGCAGCAGCAGTGGTCGGCGGGGCAGGGCTTTGGGCAGCCGCGGCACCAGGCAAAAGGCCAGCGGCAGGCTCAGCAGGCAGCGCAGGAGGTCGACGTGGAGGTGGTCGACCCCAGCCTTGAGGATGGGAGCGACTCTGACACTGACGAGGAGTTTGATCCTGTACCAGCTATAGCGGCTGACGAGGCAGGGGCCTTTGCTGCCGTCCGCGGCAGTGATGGCGGGAGTGGCCAGCCTGGCAGCAGCCATGGGGAGGGTGCCAGCGGCAGCGGCCTAGCATCTGAGGAAGAAGAGGCGGGGCCAGCAGTGGGTGGGGAGGTGCCGGAGCTGCCGTACGCCACACTGGGGGTGGTGCCGCGCAGCTCGCTGGCCTTCCTGAAGGAAGTCATGGCTTTGAACAGCGCTGAGAAGAGGTGAGCTGGGGAGCTGGGGAGCTGGAAGGGAGGTGGGCAGTACCAGAGGGTCCAGGATGACATGAGAGATGCGATCATGCACTGAACACACAGAAGTGCTCAGCAGGTGGTCTTTGTGTGAGCAATCAGCTCACCGTCGGCAGCTTCCCCCCCCAAAAATGCGCAACTGCTGTACAGGCTGGCCCTGCTGCGATGACCACTTCCACTAGCTGGCTCGACTTCCAGACCTGGAGTGAAGGTAGCGCGCCTGGTCACGAATCAACCTGGTCAACCAAGCCTCAGCACAAGCCTCAGCACCTTCCCACCTTGTGCTCCTTGTGTGCAGGCTGGCCTTGCTGGAGAAGGCCTTCCGCACCGACTGGCAGGGCGCGGCTGGTCGCAGCAGCACGTCAACAGGCCCGGCCAGCGGCTCGTCAAGCGCTGACGCTGAGGACGCTGCGTTCTACGAGGCACAGCGCCAGCGCCTTGCCCAGCTGGCAGGCAAGGGCGGCGGCAGCAAAAATGGCGGCGCAGAAGCAAGCGAGGAAGGCGAAACCGGCTTGCCCTGGGGCGGCGATGGCAGCGCTGCAGGCGAGCTTGTGCGGCCTGGGCGGTTCATGCAGTGCCTGGGTGTGGTTCAGGAGGAGCTTCTTCGGCAGTCAGAACGCCACCCAGAGCCTGGTGGTGGTCAGAGCAGGAGTGGATTTGGGCAGCAGGCGCAGCAGGAGGAGGGCCAGCTGGGTGGTGGCGGGGCGGTGAGCGAGGCGGTGCTAATACGGGTGGAGGAGGTCAGGAGCCAGGCACTGGCGGTGCTGCGGGAAATAGCTGGGGAGGAAGGCGCGGAGTACCGGCCATGACTAATGCTGGTGATCTGGCGGGGTTGCACTGCTTGCTGTTAGGGACTGCTGCGCGTGGCTTCCATATAGCGGGCTGCATGTGCTTGAGTGTTGTATGGATGAGCGGGGCATTTGAGTTTGTGTACCATATTATCTTGCTCAGGTGTGCTTTGTATGGGGTCATGCAGGGGTCCTGCTGACATAGTTATTGGTCCACAAAATTTACAGGTGTAACATGCTGGTCATCAGCCGATACACTTCAAATTTAAAGTCTCAAAGCATGGTGACGAATGCACAAACCCTTCACAAACCCACGGCGGACGGTGTATGAGGTTGTTGAATGGCCTGATGGGTGAAGAGGTCTAACTTATGGTGCTCGGTCATCCCGCCAGAAGGCGAGAGGTTGTGCTCATAACACGGGCTAGGGAAACCGATGAACCGCTGCAAACTGGTAGGCGAGGTAGAAACATGTTGACTCCTTTCTGCTGTCCTACTCAGCCTCCCTGAGCCAATACCTTAGGAGTTGAAGGACCCAGCTCGTCATACTTTTATACACTCCAAGGTCAGTTCAAGGGACAGTCCAAAGAGGGCAGTAAGCACAGCATGACACATGTACCTTGCTGGGTGTACTGCCTAGGCCTAATTGCATGCCAATTAGATGCAAAGCCTTGTGTGTGGCCCGGTCACTGCATTCAACGCTGTCAGGACCAGGCCCCTCGAACTCGTTGTTCGCACGACCTCCACCAACGATACATTGTTTGGTCACAGGTCGTTTGATCGGTTCAAGGTGCACTGACTCCCGACTGTGGCCTTGGCTGGCTAGGAAATGGCTGAAGAACTCCTGACTTGCGTAAACAAACTTGTCGAAGAGCTTGCGGGCGGGGCACTGGATGTCATTAAGGACCGGGCTGAGCGCCTCCAGCAGGCGGAGCAGTTTTGGGTGTCTGAGGAATGCCACGACATGGACATCGGTTTACGGTGAGGCTTAAAATGCTATTTTTCGTTTTGTAGCTTTCGAGCGGCGCAACGGAGCCAGGATCGCACTGTGGTGCGGAAACCACTGAGCCCCACGTGCTCTTGCTGACACTTCACAAGCCCCTCACAACACTGTGCTGCCAGCAGGGACCTACTGCCAGCAGCGGTGTCCCTGCACTTCACCCCCGCCTCTCCTCTTTGCGTTGCCTGCCACTTTAAGACAAGCCTGCCAGTGCTGAAAGTCTTTAGCATGGGTGGCAGGCAGCGCGAACAGGGAGTGAGAGCTGGGCTGGACTGACAGGCTGGATGCTGGATGAGCCTGAGTCTTGCCTGTGTGCTGAGCCAGTAGGTCTCTTGTCTTAGCACGGGTGGCAGGTAGTGCGAACAGGGAGTGAGAGCTGGGAACTAGGTCTCATGTCATACATGCTTGGCACATGGCACAAGTATGTGCACCACAGCAGTGCTAGGCAAACCTCCGCCGCAGCTGCTGGCACACCTCGGCTTGCTGCTATGTGGCCAGGTCTGTCTCCACGTATGCTCACTGCTACGACGCTGCCGGCGCTTCTGCTCCCAGCTGCTGGCACACTTGGGGTGTAAGGGATGCTTTTACCGTTCGCACTAAAGCCTTTCCAAAGGTTTCCTAATGGCCCAGGGCTTGGGCCCAGCTTCTTGAGGCCGCACTGGAGGATGGCGCTCCACTTCAAACAACTCCCTTCGCTTGGCCCAGCGACAAGATGACAGCGGCAGCCAGAAGTTGGTCTCACAAAAAGAGCACTTGCTTGGGTTTGCATATTTTCAAGACTGCGTTGGTGGGCAAGCCTCCAGCGCCAGCTGCTGGCACACCTCGGCATGCACCTCAAAGTCAGCCACATGGCACTCGCGGCAGCAATATTTGGCCACACCGCACCCAGAGCACCGCTGGCTGCGGAGGCGCGCCTCGCTGCAGCCACGCAGGTCCAGGCAGCCAGGGTTGGCACAGACCCGCGTAGCCAGCGCCCTTGCCACACGCAGTCGCAAAACGCTCTCGTTGGGCCTAAATGCCTGTGCAGTTACCACAGCAAGAGCCTCCAGCTGGGGCAGCACGTCCTCAGATGCCCTCTGCCAGAAGCCTGGGCTGCTCAGCAACTGCTGCTGCTTTGTGGCAGGAAGCTTCTGCTGGCGGTCCAGTAGC
This sequence comes from Parachlorella kessleri, assembly GCA_001598975.1. NCBI lineage: Eukaryota > Viridiplantae > Chlorophyta > Trebouxiophyceae > Chlorellales > Chlorellaceae > Parachlorella > Parachlorella kessleri. Next base: position 77,595 of record BBXU01000832.1, on the reverse strand, counting down.
CTGCGCACAAGCGCCGTGTCCGAAGCAGCACCAGCCGGGACTTGTCGCAGCAGGGCCATGGCCACGGCTGTAACCACGCCCCAAAGGCTTCGCAGCTCCTGCATGCAGGGTGGCAAGAAGCTTCTCCTGCCAGCCTGGAAACCCCTGCGTCATGGGGCCCCAGAGATTGTGTCACCATGCCGTCTGTAGTGCACGATCCCTGAGATAACGCCTGTATGCCCCCCTAGACACTCACATCCTCGACACAACACAAAGAGAGAGTGCAGCCTGGCCTCCACCGAAACTCCCTGATGGAGAGAATCAGAATCCCGTACCTACCCTCTGCACCGCATCGCCTGTCAAAGACAACTCAATGGCATGCAGTGCCATGCCGGTCACACACCAGGTAGTACTTGGACTGCTTGCCAGACCTTGACGTCGCGAATTTAGCCCAAGCCAGCACGTCATGGAGCAGGCCCGCTTGCACAGCCAGGCCAGCCGATCTGCAGGCACCAGATCTTGTACCCAAACGTCTGTGGCATGTCATCCATGATCATCCTGCTTTTTGTTTAATCAACCAGTGGCACTTCAGCATTTGATCTGGCCAGCAGCACGGTGGTTCGGGGGTCGCACGTGACGACTTGGACCCGGCTGGCCCAGTCTACTGTCCATCCCTCGTCTACGGGAGTGCTATGTGGTCCTACCAGCATTTCTGCAACCACTGCTAGCTGGAACGTTGGGCGCATTACTCAGGCTCCATACTTGGGTTGAGGCGGCTGTATAGTCACCAGCCCGCTACACATGCAGTCGCATACAACTTTGTACAGGTGTTAAGGCAAAAGCCACCAGTGCAGCATGATTCGTCTGCCTGTCATGCGGCCCATACTCATTGAGGTCACGGCCTCACCGCTGCCAATGGCATCCGAGATCAGCAGTGAAGGCTGCTGCCCACCGGAGACTGGCAAGCACATCTGGCCGCGCCACAGGAGCCAGCGGCACACCCTGCATCGGAGCATATACAGTCAGTCCAGCACCGATCTCCTTTCCTTTTTGCACTACCTGCCACCCATGCTAATATACAGCTGCTGCTACTACTGTACCAGGGTGTCTGTGTTGGGGGCGGGTGAGCATGCCGTGCCAGGTTCCCAAATGCCTCTCGTAATGCCAACACCAAGCCTCTATGTGAGGGTGGGTGTCAAGAGGTGTCACAAGGAAGGTGTGCCACGTCAAGGGTGCAACCTAAGTCGAACCTTCAGGGAGCAGGCTGCCCCTGATCCCTGCCGCCCCTTTCCCGCCCAGGCAGAGCGCGCCCTAAAAGCTCAGCAGCTCCCAAAGGCACATGATGGCTGACTACAAGTTCCCTTGCACCGTCCCGCTCACCAGTAGGCGCTTGATGATGCCACAATATGCCGGCACCAGCTTCTCTTGTAGCTGCAGCCCTGTCAAGCCGGGAATGGCATCCAGTCTGGATACTATTTGCCCCAGGGTCCGCAGGTCATCCTCCATGCTTGAAGCGTCAAAGTGTCCCAGCCTACAAACCGCCGCCCGCGGCAGGCCATCCAGTGCAGCCGAGTGGCTGGCCGCCAGCATGCTGAAGCCGTCCAGGAAGGGTAGAAGGGCGCCCTCTAGCTGCAAGCTGCGGCATTCATTAGAGTCGAGGCAGGCATGAGGGCCGAGCGCAAGATGCTGGCTGCTGTTGCCGGCCAAAGTGCCAAGAGTTTGTTGGAGCGCCCCCCTGGTCGTCCACGACTGATGAGGAACGTGCCTGTGCAACCCTCGTCCATTGCCTGTTGCCAAACCCAACGTGTGGGAGGGCCTCACGGGTGCACGCAAGGGAACACATCTCCATATGCAGTCGAGCAGACATCGCGTCAGGGGGATAACGTCCGCGTCTTCCCCATGCAGCCCACCTTACCTGTCCTTGTGTTGTGATAGTGGCAGGCAATGCACAAAGAGGAGAGGCCGGGTTGAACCATACTGCCAGTGCTGGATGCAGTTACACTTTGGGGCGGGCCTGAGCTCTGAGCCTACCTGCTTTGCCCATCCCGTGAGAGACCCTCGATGATTAGTTACGCCGTCTCCAGCAAGCACATGGCATATGGCATAGTCGCTTCCCCGGCCTCGCTGTGCGCCACCAGCCTCATAGCCTTGGCTGCTGAGGCCGCCAGGCTAGCCAGGCTACCGGCTATGCCGCTGTCGTCTATCAAAGACAGCGTGCTTGTGCTGTTGCTGCTGCCCATGCTGTTGCGACTCCCGCTGTCCCACTTGTGTGCGCTGACGGTCTTACCCCGTGATGGCAGGACCACTTTGCCCCGCCAATGTGCAAGCATTTCTGCATACGCGCAGCTACCCAGCAGCAGCTCAGCGGACCAAGCCAGTCTGTTCCTCGTTTTTGTCTGGTCTACCCCTGGCGGCTCTGCAACGTGGGGTTCCAGAAGCATCAGCCAGCTAGACAGGCGCACGGCTGCCTCCTGCGCTGCAAGCAGCGACTGCAGGCGCTCCAGCTTGGGCGTCCCAACAGTCAGGCTGCCCAGCAGGCGTGCCACAAACTTGGCTGTGGCCTCAACGACAACGCCCAGGCTCATCATGCGGTGGGGGCGGGACTCGCTGCCTGCCTCCGGGAGCTGCTCCCCACTGCCAGAGATTGCCCGCCAGCGCGCTTCCAGCGACGCACATAGGGCTGAACAGGCAACTGCAGCTGCCTCGACGCAGATGTCCGGCACCCCAAACCAGGTTAGATCCGTGGGCCGAGCCTGCCGCTGCTGCGGGCCCTGCTGTGGCCGCCGCCGGTCCCCTTGCTCCTCAGGTTGCCCTTCCGCCTTGGTCACAGGGTCCCACGGGAGTGTCAACCCTTGGAGAAGCACCAGAGCGTTTACTGCGGCCTCCAACCAAACCCAGGGTTCCTCCAGGCCGACTGTCAGCCGTACCAGCTGCACCGTCGCTGCCACAGCAGGCGCAGCGGCAGCCACTGCGCTGTCGCAGGTGTGCAGCCAGGGCCCAACGCTGTCCAAGAACATGCACCCCGCATCAAAGGTAGGTAGGACACACTCCACCATGTGCTCGCGGTGCCGCTGAGCCGCGCCTGCCTGCTGTAATGCTGTGCCACTCACGGGGTGCACGGTCAGCAAGCCCTTTGAGAGGCCGGCATAGTGGGCGACTGCGAGTGAGGCAAGGGCGCGGCCAGCAGGTCCAGACTGCACTGCCAGAAGTGATGGACCACTTTGTATCAAGGAGTGCTGGTAGACCACCTGCGCCAGACTCCCCAGCGCAGCAGAAGGTGGCCCTCCTACAGTGGCAAGTAAGCACACAGGCTAGGTACTCATGCCAACAGAGGGCCACCGCTGGATGGCGTTTCAATGCCTCTGTCGTGAGCATAGAAATTCATTAGGCAGGGCTTGCACACCGATCACAACAACCCTAGAAGTTTGTGCACAGCAGGACAAGTGCATGGGCAACGTAATCCCACCAAGCCATGCCCTGTCAGTACAGACCAACCCTATCCCTGTCCGTACCACCTGGCACCCGTACTAGAAACACCACCAAGGTGGCAGGTACAGGCCTGGCACCCTCAAGACCCTCACCAAGCAAGTCTCCACACCACAGCAGAATTGGCGCGCACTGGTGGCACAGTGCAACCAGCGAATCTGCGTGGCAGAGAGTCGCCGTGAGGGCCGCCGCAGGATCCCCGCCATGCAGCTCCAGTACCACAGCCGCGAGGCTGGCCACTGTATCTAATAGCGGATCATAGCAGTTGGCAATCAAGGCTGCCACCTCAGCTTGGAATACGTGCTGGCAGCCCTCTGCGGTTGCGTGATTGTATGCCTGCTGCACTGCGTTGGCGGCTGGGCCCAAAGCCATGCTGACGCAGGAGGCCAAACGGTATATTTCTGCCGTAGTGAGCTGGCACTCATCTTGCACTGCCCAGATGGTGCTTGCCATTACAAGCGCTGCTACCTCACAGGCAGCTTGCACGCAAGCCAGGCTGGAGAGGACGGGTGAGCTTGCCGCCTGGGAGACAGCAGGGCTGGGACTTACAAAAGAAAGCCTGGGCAGAGTCTCGGCCAAGCCGACCATGTCCCTGGCACAGGGTGGGGAAGGGCTTTGAGGTCAAAAAGCCGGGACCTAAATAGTAGAAGTCATCGGTTTTTGGATGTGCACGACATGCGACTGCCCTATAAAGAAGCAACGTTTGAGGCTTACCGCACCAAGCTGCCGCGGTTGTGATCGTCACAGCCGTTCAACAAGTCCGACAGGCACTTTTTAAGCCGGCCAGTGCAAGCTGACAGCTCGTTAATAGAACTTGCACTTTGCAAGTCCCTGGTAAGCTTGGCTATGCGCTGATCTTCCATAGTATTGTGAAGTGCAGGATCATGCAAGCACAGAACGTCTAGCTTGCAACATGGCTTTGCATGGGCTTTATTGATATTGACTGAGGGGGGTTACATAGGCATTAGCATACGTGCATGCGCAACGCTTTACCAAACTTCATTCAACTCTGCTGAAGACCGCCGAGTTCATAGCACAGCATGCATGATGCCTGGCGCGCAGTTCAGGCGCGCCAAAGCTCCTGGGCGTTTTATTCCTACGTTAAATACTCAGTAGAAAGTGCCTTGCAGCACAAGGATCGGTGCGAATAGTGGTATTCCAGCTTCCTCACTCCTTACTCTCCAGCGCACGGCCCTGACTTCTTGAGGCCAACAGTCCAACAGTCCATCATCTCCAGCAGGAGGTCCAGGATATGTGCAGCACTGGGGTTCCCCATGCAAGGACGTCTGCCCGCGGCTCATGAGGCAGAGGCTCTGAAAGTTAACGACCAGAGAAAGAAGTCCGCCAAAGCGAAGCAGAAGGCGTCTCTCACCACAGCGACAGCGAAGCCAAGGCCTGTAGCAGGGAGCAGGGAGCCTACAGGTAGCCGCAGCACCAAGACTGCCACCTTCAGACAGCAGTGGACGAGAACAGCAGCAGGCCTGAGTGAAGAGGAGCAGCGCAAAACGGTACTGCAGGCTATAGAAGCTTTTAAGCAGCTGCCGTCAGGGTCACAGTATGCCCAGCACCGACTAAAGGTGCTGCACCAGGCCCTGACGCTGCTACACAAAGACAGGTGAGCACAACGGCAGACAGGCATTTGTCCTACGTCTTTGTGAGTCCTGCAAATGTACAGTTGAAAATGGGGGAACTCGAATGCTGTGTGACCTACCCTGCACCAAAACAAAGGTGTTTCTTGCAGGGATAGCAGGAGCGTAGAAGAGTCCAGCGAGCTTGAGCAATTGTTGCAACAGTTGAAGCTTTAAAGGTAATAAGAATTAGGCTCCTCGGTTATTGATGGTGCACGCAGTGCATACAGAGCTGCGGTTGGTGAAGTCTATCTGATAGGACTGGTGACATATGCTCTGGGGCCTGAGTTCTAGCCCAGTAGGTTTTTCCCCTGCTATATCCCCGTCTCTGATGTATCATCTAACCCAGGTCTGCAGGACTCCCTCTTGGTACGGCATGCTTTCCCAACCTAGCATTGCACCTGCACAGGCACTGGGTCTGGCTGAATGGATCTAGCTCACATACTTTTCAAAGCCGTGACCCTGGGTCTACAGCCCCCTTTTAGCAACTGTGGTTTTGCAAGCCTGGAGCTGCAGCGCCTTCCCCTAGAGTGTTTCAACCCCATTGGTATGGTTTGCAGGGAGCGGGGTGAAGTGGCCATCAGTTGAAGTCGACCTCAGGGCAGGACTTGTCGGAGGTATCCGGCAATACACCTGGGTAAGGGAGTCCTACTATAGTACTCCTGGGATATTCTGCGGCTTAGCGCAAGCAGGAGTGCCCAACCTCAGTGATTCCGCTTGCAGCTACCATGAAGTGAACAGTTTGCACTTGAGCTTTTGTCGAGGTGACTTACAAATGGCGTGCAAGGCTAGTCTATTGCTTCTTGGCATTTGTGAGAAGCCCCAGCTTGTCAATATCGATTAGCCCTGCAATAAGTCTTTGGCTGTTCTCCACCTGGTGCCTGTAGGTCTCGCCTCTAAGCAAATTTGAGGTCACCGTTGCTGCCGGCTCTTAAGGCAGCAGGCACAGTTGCCATGAGATAGGCCCCACGCACCGTTGCAGGTAGCTTGCGCACTGTAGCTTTTGGTATGTCGGAGGCATTACGGTCACAATGATTGCTGCAAGCCAGCCTTGTGTGGTCTCAAGCGCTCTGCCAGATGTGCCAGGTACTGATACCCTTGTTGCTGGGATTGCTGAGCAGCATGACTGCAACCCCAATCCTATGCCCTTGCTTCTAGCCACGTGTGTTTTGTTGCGCCTTTAGCAACCTGAGAGTTCCTAGTAGCTGAGACTGTAGTTGATGGTCATCTTGTATATGTAATGCCGGCTTGGAACCTTCTGTGTCTGGTCTGGTCGCTCCTGAGGCCTCGATAGCAATGAGTAGTGCGCACGAGACACCGCAGCCCAGCGGGAGCCACTGGAGGGGATATCCCTTACTGTTATGTGACAGACACAGCCAACAGTCGCCGTTTGTGCCTGGTTTTGTCATTACCCAAGTTTCAATACTATTCCCTGCTAGGCGACAACATGATTGATAGTTTTTGCATCAAAGGGATACCTGGGCGCAATCAGCTCCACAGATGGCAACCATATAGGGAGGATACAGCTGTGCTGCGCACGTAGTGAAGTTACATTCACATAGCAACGGCTGGTTCTGCAGATGCATGGTACCAATCCGCCTCCTCCATCAAATGTTGCTTTCCTAGCTCAGCCTGGCAACCTTGTCACCTGCCCTTTGCACCGTGACTGGCTACTCCAGCAGCCCTGCCACCTTGGCTTGAGACACAAAGCTCTCTGTTTGCCTGCAGAGAAAATTGGAGAAGCCTACTTGCAGCGAAGCGGTGCCTGGCATGCCCCCTTCCAGCTCCTCTCGGGTCCAGCAAGGAGGTTGGCCGCCTCTGGGAGGAGGAAACTTTGCGCTGCGCAGCAACGGCAGGGAGCGTATGGCTGCCACCTCTTCTGGTGTCGGGTGGCTATTATATCCCAGCATGACCAGCTGGGCTGCCGCCCTGATAGCCTGCAAGGCAGGGGCAGGGTGGGAGGGGATCAAGTGCCAAGTAAGGAGCTCTTGACAGCACATGGTGCCAACAGAGACAAGGTCCACATGCCAAGGTAACTTGCTATGTCACTGACGGGGTTCATGCTCGCCCAAATTTGAACATGCCTCACTCTAGGAGCTGGAGTGCTAGCGTTGCTCACTTTGGAGTGGTAGGAATGCAATGCAAGGCTTGCTGCGTACTACTTGCAGCTAGTCGTTTGCAAGGGGCCAACCATGACTGGCCTCATGCCTGCATGTGCCCACCACCCTCGCGGTGCTGCATACAAGCTCACTGCCGGCGGCAGAGATGGTCTTGCGTCTGAAAACTTGCGCAGCAGGGACAGCAAGGGACGACGCACAGCAGCAGCACCCACCTGGGGCAGTGGGTCAGGGATTGCCCAATGGAGGGCTCTCAACCCGTCCCAAAGTGGCCCTGGCCCCATGACGGGCCTTGCGGCCTCCTCATCATCGAAGAAATTGTCCTCGGGCTCAGCCAGGGCCAAGATTTTCACGTTGCTCATAGAAACCAGGGCATCAGCCACGTCCTGGTCCCAATAGGTCCCTAGTAGCGTCAGCACGCGCAGGGCAGGCAGGCTGGCTGCGGCTGTCAGCATGGCGGCCACCCAATACTGGTCTAGGCGTGTGTACTCATACAATTCCGTCCCCAGGTGTAGCTCTGACAGGCATGAAGCGCTGGCAATGCTGGCAGCGTCGTGCAGCTCTTCAGCCCACAGAGTTGCCGTGTCCAGAGTCGGCATGGCCTCAAAGTCCAGGGTAGCTACTGACAGGGCCAGGTCCAGCTTGCGCAGCCGGCAGGGCAGCTGCAGGGCGCCATCCTTGGGGCTGTTCCTTGCATCACCCACAACCTCGGCCGTACCCCTGTCGATGTTGGGATCCCAGTGCATCTGGATGCTGCCCCACATGTCCAGCTTCTCCAGCGCTGGCAACAAGGCGAGGCAGATGCACACTGCCGCTCCTGACTCAATGAAGAGCTTGCAGCTGCGCAGGTTGCGCATCATGGGCAGCCTGTGAACGAAGCTGCTGCTGCTGGTGCGGCTGCTGCATGCTGGGGCAGCAGTCAGGTTGAGCTCCATGGTGGCTAGCTTTGGCAGGAGTGATAGGCTGGCAAGCCATGCTGGGTTGCAGTCAACACAGTTGACCTTGAGTTTGATGAGGTTGGTGAAGGCAGCTGGGTCTGGCAGGCAACCCGGCACCCGGCAGCACTCGATCTCTGTCACAGCCTGCACCGGCATTACACACACAGGCGGGGTTGAGCATGATTGGGCATATCGGCATATGCAAGCATTCACGCTTCATGCGTTCTTGGTAATGAACAATCTGAACACAGGTGAGTTTTATAGATTCGCTCCGATTCACATCATTGCAAGTTTTTGTGCTCACCATTGTAACACGTGTGTAGCGCACTGACTGCCCCAGCAAGCTCCGTGTGATGATGCGAAAAATCCCGAGCACATAGATGTACACGCAGTCCCATAGCAGAGATGGGGCTGGAGGCCCGTGTGTTGAATAATGACTCCCAACCTTGCCATGCATGTGAACTTCGGGCCATGCATGGCCAAGTTGGACTTCCAAACCTGACTGGCATGGCTATGGCAGCAGCGTTACCTGAGGCTGCAGCGCATTCAGGAACGCCTGTCCCTCAGGACTGGCAGCGGAGCCATAGATTTGCAAGCGGGACGCGGAAGGGTGTGTCTGGAGCGCCCAGGCCTGCTTGCCCTCACAAGCGCCGCCCACCCGAAGGCTGCCCAGGATGGGGCCCCTGAGAGCGGCACGCAGCGCTTTGCAGGATGCCTCTGCGGCAAAGCATTCCTGGAGGCCGCTGGGGGAGTCACCAGCCTCGTCTGCACACATGTGGCCGCAAACCTATTTGCAAGTGGAAAGCTGGGTGGTCAGGTGCTGCTACCGTGGGTAGGTTCTCAAAAAATTGAAGACTGACTGGCAGGAAGCGTCGCCTGACAAGGCACTGGTAAGCTTCCTGCACAGGCCCAGCGCCAAGCACTGCAAGGCCAGCAGGGCATGGCTGGTGCATCCCTGTTTCAAAGCCTTGGTAGTTTTTCTGCAACTGGGGCTGGCTTGCCTGCATTCGCCCAGACACCGGTCCATATCTTTCTGAGAGCCACTGGCGGCAGGTCAGCCAAGCCAACCTTTCGCTTCTCCATGCTGGCTGGCCAAGTGGATTGCATGCGTGGAAGGAGGAGTTGACTCTAAGAGCAGCTGTCTCAGAACTCCCTGCTGAATAGACTGCTTCAGCTTCCCTTCTGTACCGTTTTTGTACTGGCCGGGTTCGAGAGGGCTTCCACATATACTTCTGCACTCGGTTCATTTCTATTCAGTGTGCAGGTGGATACTCCCTCACCCTGCCCACAACCAGTGGACGGCAGCATCAGCCCTCCAGCACCGGTCTTGTGGCACCTTACCACTGGTTATTTTTTTGTGGCCTAAGGCCGTCTCATCTAGCTGGCAAAGCTACGTATGTGGCACCTAGGACACTAATGCATCCAATGATTGGCCCCTTGTCTTGCTTCAGCACCCAGCCCTTCTTGTGGACCACCCACGCTCCCCCGTTCTCTTTGTGGACCTGCTTGCTTGCAGGGCAGCCACCCCTGTAGTCTCCTGGCTGTAGGTCACTATGGGTATGGATCTATCTCCACTGAACCACACGGTCCGCGGATACCACGCCAACTGGTCCCTCTGGCGGTTTCTCAGGCGCGCATATGTCAGGGATGCTGATCTGCCTATACGCGCCCCGGTTTGCAGCATTGAATGGAATATCCAACCTGTTTGCCAGACCTGCATGACATCATGCAGCCCTTGCCGCTGACCTCTGTTGCTTCGGCCTGGCGTTCATTCCCATGCAGGGCGACCCTGCATTTAGTGGGTGCCAACACGGGGAAGATGGCAAGCAATAACAGCGGTGACGTGGTGGACCGAGAGACTGCTCTGGACTGGGCTTGCAGGCTTCAAGAGGCGATGGAGTGAGTCTTCCATGGCCCCCGTTACATATTCTAGGACGGCTGCTTGGCCCTCTCAGCTACCCGCACTGTTGCTCCTGTTCAAGACAGTCGGGAGGTGCCGCTATTCTATTAGATGCACAGGGGTTTGGCCAGCCGGGCTTGCTTTGGTCTGCAAGCCTTGCTGTCGGTCCTTTGCGCGGCCATAGCTGGGTGCTTATCCCTGCATCATTGCAGCTCCGGGCGCCTGAAGTTGATGCCTGAGCAAGACGGCCCGGGGTTTGTGGTTTGCAGCCTGGATGAGGGAATACCTGTGCGTAAGACCGATTACGAACTGTATATCAGGGTAAGCAGGTGCTTAGTTCGCGCAGCTTGCTAAGCTCGGTTGTGTTATCGGTAGCTGCCACTTGCGTTGTGAGCCCAGGCTGCTTGGCAGCCTACACATGACACATACGCAGACCAAGCTAAGCATGCCTACTTGTGCACGGCGGCAGCTAAGGTAGCTGCGAACAGACTGGGTTTGATGCAAGTTGCCCTGCCTGACTGCCGAGGCAGGCCTCCTACTTACTGATTGGTGGTAGGAAGGGCGAAAGAGGGGAACCCTGGTACGCACATGGCAAAACATTTCAACTCCCTACTAAATTCCCGCGTCCGCTGAAGCAGCTCGCCACCAGTACAAGTTTGGTGCTCGCTGGCCTTCCTGTGCAGGAATTTGTGGAGTTTTGTGAGCGCAGCTGTGGTTTTGAGCAGCGTTGATGTGGTCAGCCACAAGGATAGGGGCGCAAAGCTAAGGAGTGCAGCATGATGCTTAGGCAGATGCCCAGTCGCAAAGTTGGCTGTACGCACCTTTCCTCAATGGAGCATGGGGCTGAGCCGCAGGTGATGCACCACTGACAGTCATCAGAGTGAAACCGCTTCAGTACATGCCATAAGGCACAAACGAAGTGCAGCTGAAAAGTTGTAGGTTTTAGAGCACCACAGGCAAACAGAAAGCTGTATTTAGGGCCGGAACAATGCTGTGCCTCGTGCATGATGCAGCCCTCTCCATAAGCATGGCAAATGTCCACTGTCAGTAAGCCACGCAGCGGAATATCCGCACCTACACCAGCCTGCACCTCGGCTCTAATATGTTTGATGCCACCAAGCTTGGGGTGCCTGAACCGGAAGCCAAAAAAATACATCCGCTTGTTGCAGAGCAACAATATAGGCAAGAGTCGAACATTTAAGGATAGACGCAAGGCGCGCCCTGCATGCTGCCACATGGCCGTGCCCAAGCTTGGCTCTCCATAAGTCACTCCTACAGCGCCGCAGGGGCTTCTGCTCCCAGCTGGCGGCACACCCTCCCATGCACTGCGTAGTCGTCCACCTGGCACTGGCGGCAGCAGTACCGGGCCACACCGCACCCAGAGCACCGCTGGCTACGGAGGCGTGCCTCGCTGCAGCCACGCAGGTTCAGGCAGCCAGGGTTGGCACAGACCCTGGTAGCCAGCGCCCGCGCCCCACGCAGCTGGTTCTCCCCAGGCGCTGGAGCCTCAGCAGCAAGTGCAGCACTGGCCAGGGTCCCCAGCGCTGGCAGCAGCTGCTGCCGCACCTTCACCTGCCAAAAGCTGGGGCAGCCCAGCTGCTTGCGCTGGGTAAGAGCTCTCAGGCGTTGCCGGCTGGTTACGACTGCTTGGGCAACCGTTGCAGCTGCCGCCGTGCCAGCTCCATCTGACCCTTGGGGCCGCAGCTTCCCTGTCACTACCTCGACAACTCGCCAGGCTACGTGTGGGCTGCTGGCATTCCCAGAGCGAGCAGCGCTTTGCGCCCAACAGGCCACAGCATCCAGCAGGCCGGTTTGCACTGCTGCGGCAGCCGCCGCTCTGCACCAAAGAACATAGAATATGAGCAGCAAGCCGCCAAGGCCTTCGACCAGCAACATGCAAGTCCCCCACGCTTTGAGGAATGACTTTCAAACGCACAAACATGTCCACAATCACAGATGACCGTGCTGACGCACGTGGACTGACACGATTGCGCATTACCTTGTCCAGCCCACTGCAGTGGTCGCGATGCAGACTAGTGCTGAGTGTGCTTGGGCATCCAGGTACGCTTGCGTGGAGTTCTGTACAGCAGCACCTGCCTGTAGGAAGGAAGAAAGGACCTCCACTAGCCACGCCATTGTGTTACAAAGAGGTGAGATATCGTGCTTCACGAGCCTCTCTGCTTCTTCATTCCACAGACGGCCAACTTGCTTTAGGCATCAAATTTCCAATTGATGTTTCCCTTGGTAACTTGACCACTGAGCACTTCAAGTCAAAGGGAATGAAATGTACCATGGTCTTTAGCCGGTGGACTCACATTGCCCATCCCCTTTTACCTGCCATGAGCCAACATGATGTACCTCTGGACAGGTGCAATGGCATGCAGGCAGTTCAACACATGCGCACGCTCTCCTGCATCCTTGGTGTCCCCCTGTGGCTGCATATAAACATACAGCGCAGTGCAACATGCTCCAAGCCACCACCTGCTCACCCATCATTGCCTTCACCACTCACCACAACAGCCTGCCAGGCGCCACAGAGGACAGTCATGACCCGTTCCTGCAGTCCCAGCCCAGCCAGGTGTGGCAAGCCGACAACGCATGACAGCAGCCCAACCAGGGCGGTTATCCTGGACGCACTGGCTGGCGCAGCACCCGGCTGGCTGGTGGCCTGCTGCTTCAGGGTTCCAGGCATTGCCGTGCTGAGGCTGTGTAAGCCGTACAGCAGGGGCAGCATGAGGCCCTCCAGCTGGCTATATCAGAAAGGCACGATGGGTGGAGAGATGGAAAGGTTAGTGTAACAAAGAGTCACATATGGTTTCTGGCACTCGCACATGCTACTTAGCAGGACAACTCTAGGACAAACATGAACTAACCGGAACCTAGTATTGAGTACAAATGATTAGGTGTATGTATCTGTGAGAGTTTCAGGGATGGATCATCTGAAAGGGCTCTGAATGGAATGTGGCCCACATACCTCTGCACCAAGTCATCATTGCCTTTTAGCAGATGACACGTTGCGCCTATGGTATTGATGAGCCAGGCGTCGTCCCGCGGTAGCAGAGGAGCTGCTAGCACAGGCTGCGACAGCAGCTGCGCGACTTTAGCTGCAGTGGCAGCCAGGTGGGCCAGGTGGGGAGCCAGCAACTTGCGCTCAGCGAAGGACAGGCTGTCAGCGCTACTAGTGTCAGTGTGATTGTCACAATTGCTGTTGCTTCCGCCGCTCCTTGCACCAATACTACCTCCACTGCAACCGGCCGTGCTGCCATGCTGCGTCGCCACGAAACATCGAACAATCGCCGCATTCGCAAGCTGCCCCACGAAGTCCAAGAGCCGCTTAATGGCTGGAGCAACACTGGGCAGCAGCCCTGCCTGCTGAGCCCCCGGCATCAGCCGCAGGTCTCCCCACTCAGTAGCCAAGCAACCCACCAGCCGCAGCGCTGCCTCGGCTGCTGCTAGCGCCGTCTCAAGCTGCCCTTTTGCAAGACCTGCCTTCCGCAGGCTTCCGGGCAGCACTTCCAGCATGTTTGAAACAAACTGAAGACAAGCAGTCAAGGACCGGACTGAGTACAGTGAAGGGCTGCCCACGGGATGGCTTTGCTTTAACGTACCAGACAGCAGATGAATCTCCAGCTCAGCCGCCACACTACTGCAACAAAGTGTGAACGCCTCCAGGCAAATAGTTGGAAGCTGTGTCTGCTGCTGGTGCAGCCGCTGCCGAGTCTGGCCATGCTCCGGGTGCCGCTGGTCGTTGGTCGGGCCAGGCAGAGAAGAGATGAGCAGCAAGGCCACTGCGATAACAGCCTGCGCTGGGTGGGTAGCTTCAATCGCCACACCGCGGGCCAGGTGCAGCAGGTTAGCCACAGCCATAGTCGCTGGTCCAAGCGCAGCTGCTGCAGAAGCTGGGTTGAACCAGCGTACAGTGCTAAGCACAAGCCTGAAGGCATGCGTGAACTCCTCAATCAATAGAGGGAGCCACTGCATCAGCCGAGCTGCAACTGCGTCCCTGGACGCACTTCCTGCTTGGGGTCCTGCTGCGCTGGCGGCTGCCGTCGCGGCATGATGCAGGTGCAGCTTGCGCTGCAGCTGCTTGCAGAAGTTGGCATAATGGCTGATTGCCAGGGAGGCCAGGGCCGGGCCCGACTTCCCATCACCGACCACCCGGTAGGCATTGTCAACCAAAACATGCATTTGCACCAGCTCAGCCAAGCGCTTCATCGCAGCCAGGATGGGCACTGCAGTTCCAGTGACAGGGAGAGTGTGTCAGCTACCATGGTACTGGCCTCGCCATGTGCCCCTAGGACACCATAGGACACCGTAGGAAGATCTGCACTGGCTAGGGCCACCTTGGCGACGCTAGAACCTGAAAGCTTGGCTACTGGTACACCGGCAGCAGAATGTCAACGAGCTGCAGTGCCACACCATAACGCATCCACGCTTTGCCTTACTTAATCATAAAAACGCACCTTGCTGCTGCGCGCACCATTCCAGCGCATCTGCGCACTGATGGCACAGTGGGCTGGCCTTCTCCGGCCGGCAAAGCTTTGCCCGCAGGGCTGCAGCCGGCTCGCGGCCTTCTAGCTTCTGAACCAAGGACACTGCGCTTGCCGCTGTGCTGAGTATGTGCTGGTAGGCGTAAGCTAGCAGTCTGGCAGTGATGGCTTTCTGGTGTTCTGACAGGCCTGCTGCTCTTGCAAAAACCAGCTGAGCTGCCTCAGCAGCTGGGCCATGGGCTACGCCGACGCAGGAGGCCAGCCGGAACACCACCGAAGGCTCCAACTCACACCCCTGCTCTATAGCCACGGCCGTGGTCCGCAACAATAGCTGTGCAACACGGCAAGCTTCCACCACGTGCACAAGGCTAGCACAAAGTGATGGGAGCTGCGAGGCTGAAGTGGTGTTGGGCGCAAGGTCAAAAAGGCGCGTTCGGGAGAGCGTAAGCGCTGCATCTGCTGCACCCCTGCACGAAAGGTTAAGTGGTCAGTTCCTCAGTGAGCTCCTTCTTGTGACAGGCGCACCGTGCATTGTAGGCTTACCGCAGGAACTCCGTTGTCGTCAACTTGTTTCCGTCCTCAAGCTGACAGAGAAGAGTATCCATTATAGACATCAGGCTTGCACGTGAGGCATCCAGCGCATGTACAGACTCTGGTGGCAACTCGTGCTGAGCCAAAGTCTGCAGGGGTTTCGGTGCCGCGTTCCCCATGTTGTTGAACTTTCACACTAAGTTGGGGAACAGCGGCCTATGGCAGTGACAACTATTTTGACAAAACATGCACTCTGCGAAAGTACTTTGACGCAGCTGAACCCACCAAACTGCAGTCTGACCCCCCTTGTCACGAGCCCATTTTCAAAACACGACAAACCTTTGGGCGCTGACAAAACAGAGCATTGCCCTGGCGCCCTGCTGCGGATGCTGTGCCCTATACAAAGCAGGGAACATGTCAGGGAACTCCTGATCTTCTGGCCACTCTGCACCGGGCGATCGCGAGTCCTTTCGTGAGTTACACCGGCTGCATGCTGCCACTTGCATCATGCGTAATCTGAGCAAGCAGGTACCGGACTGCACCCCTACAATTACCAACTAGCAAATAAGCTTCTCGACTAGGACCGAAGACAAATGAGTTGTTATTAATGTGCAAGCACAGCTTGACCTGTTGTTTATTGACTGCCAAGAACTGGACCAGGACCTTGGTAGGTCTTGAAGAAAATGAAGAGAACGGCGATAGTACAGCAAGCATGCCCATGATTACTCACTACACCGCCAAACGCACGCCTGCTTCGCAAAAACTAAGCTTAAAGCTCTGCACCGCAACATCCTGCGCTGCCTAATATATATTACATTAATTATTCACTAACTCCAGGCAGTAGTACAGGCTCCTTGCAAACACCTTGGCTTATGGTGAGGTTGGGAGAACTCTCGCATCCCGCCTGCCCTGCAGCTCAGGCCTGACAATTCCTACGCTTGCCTTCTCCAGCCCGGTTGGCCATCACTTAGCTAATCAATACCAGCTAGCACTACTACTTGCACAATTGCAGAAGCTGCTGCAAACATAGCTGCCTGCAAAGACTCACATGCAAACTCTTTGCAAGCAAGTGGTGACCTCCAGGGGCGAGCTGGGGCACTCCCTGACCTACATGCCCAAGGCGTGCAACCGGCGGCGTCCATGAACCCACATCCCTGGCCGGTCCCAAATGGCACCACTTGCCGCTCAGCTGTGGCTGCGCGCCGAGGTCTGGCCGTATCTGATTATCTTTGTCAAATAACTCTTTGAAGTCCATACCTCGGCGGGTCCTTGGGAGTGACAGCATGTGGGACCAAGCCCAAGGCCCTGCCTGCGCTCCCTTGCTGAGCGGACGTCTCAAGCTTTAGGTAGGGCAGCAGGTGGTAACAGAAGGCTCCAGAAGTGTAGCAAACTTGCACCTCAGCTACATGGCGCGCCTGCGGGCTCCCGCCACAGCCGCCCCAACAGGCCTGGACGGCTGCTGCCCATCTACGCGGAGGGCTGCTTGCTCCTCAGCACTGTCGATTCGATACGTGGAGCCTGCAGCAGGCAATGGTGACAATGGCTGTCTCAAGGACTGCCTCAGCGTCCATAGAATGGACATGCAGTACATCACTTGGGGTCCTCTGGCCAGGATGAACACACACGAACATGGAGTTCTAGTCAACGCAGTCCGATGGGAAGGTATTGCAACAAGTCAGACATGCCATCAGCAAGGCATTGACAAGACATGTGTGCAGTAGCCAAGGTGCAGATGACAGAGAGCCTTGTGGGCTAGCTGCTCCACCTGCCAAGTGCATGAGCAGTGAGACAGTCTGTCTCAGGAGCTCGGGGATGCTAGGTGTAGCCAACAAGAGCCGCAGACATGGCACCCAGTCCTTGTACTCACCTAGGATGCCTGTGACAGGCGTGACCAGAGGCTTCAGCAGGCGGACATCGGTGTTCAACCTGCACCAGTGTGGATATGTGCCAGGGCATCAGCGCTGCCCCAGATTCCCGGCGCAAGCGCTGACCACCTTACCCATCGCATGCGGGCAATGACATCAGCATGGTGAGCTCGGCCCCTAGCCCAAGGGTTGCGGCCGTGAGTGCGAAGGGTTCATCATCTGCTAGCCACTTTAGCCTACTGAAACATCCGTCGGGCACGCTCCAGCAGTGGTGCCATGGCCAGATGGGGTGGACAGCTATGTAGGGGTGCAGGATCAACATGAGAGGCTGCCAGTTATAGGACTCTCAGACATACAGCCACTGGCACGGCAAAGAACCCAACCCGTACTAGCCAAGCCCCACTATGTGCCTATCCCAAGCCCGATCCTTGACTAGCCAAGCCACCACCATGTCCAGGGCTCACCAGGTGTATGGTGCGGCCCATCCCTCAGTCTCTGGGTGGAGCTCGGCCTGCTGATAGCCAGAGATCTGGCGGACGGCCACCTCAAAGCTGGGGGTCCTCGCATTGCAGCCCACCACTTCCCTGGAGGCTGACGGGACCTCAGACAAGGCTGCAGCATGGGCAGGAACCACGGATCGACCTCCCGCACCAGCTGTGGCATGTGTGGGAAGTGCAAGTTTCTGTCCAAGCAAAAGAGCAGCCAGCCCGCCCACCAAACCCAAATTCCGGTATGTGCAGACTTGCAGGAGAACAACAGTGAAGCAAACCATCACCCCAGATGGCATGCCGTCGGACCACGGTCAGAGAAAAGTAAGCCTACCAATGGAGGCGCTCATGTCCTGGAACTCGACAGAGGGGTGGGAAGCCGAGAGCGATGTTGCCGCGCGGGTGGGAGCAGCCGGCATTGCAGCCACTGCAAGCAGAGATATGCGACCCAGCATGAAACAAGCCTGGCCTATGAGCTGCAAGGCATGGCCACTGCGTCCAACAAGCAAGCCCACGTTTCGAAGGAATGCCAGAAAGCCTCTCCAGCGACAGTCGGCAGGTCAACCCACCTTGAACCTTGCTGGTGTTGGGGAGGATTGCTGGAAGGTCGCAAGCAAGCGTGTCACCTGCGCGTCGGCCAGAGGCAAGCTACATTTTGTCAAGGTCAGGTAACTGCATCGCCTTATCTTTAAAAACAATGTAGGGTAGCGGCTGCAGAGGCTGCGAATCCCCCTGTGGTCCCTATCCTTGTGTGTCCTTGTATTCAGCCCTACTTGGGCTTGTATAATATGTGGACACTTGTCACGCCAAGGCCTTGCCGGAGCTTAGCACAGCATAGCATGATCATGCCGCAGCTATACACACATGGCAGCACGAGTGCTGTCATGCACTGCACCACAGCGCAGCTTCACCGTCAGGACGCGCAGGCATTGTTTGCAGCGCAGCAGTACAGCGGAGCACAGCAGGCCCAGCATAGCGCAGCACTCACCATGAGGGGTCGTGACACGCACGCTGGAAGTCCAGGTGTAAGCATCCTCCGGACGGCCATCGAGTGGGGCGGATGCAGCAACAAAAGTGACCTGGACCTGCAGAGCGCACAAAGCAGCAGCTGGGACGCCACCATGATAGTAACCTGTGCCCATCGCAGGCACCATTGCAGCGGCGCATGAGACATGAAGAAAACCAGACACACAGCTGTGGCATACCCGCAGCACTTGTACAGCACTTCGACAGTACACTGTTGGGGTGATACAGGCGTCCACATAGTGCAGCCCATGTATAGCTGGAAGAGCTGTGCACCCACCTGGAACCCATCACCGGTCTCGAACAACGTGAAGTCTCCGGTGTCGTCAAAATGGAATGACCGGCCGTCGAACCCAGTTATGACCGGGTCGCTCCTCACTCCAACTGCAGGGCAAGGGTGGCAAGCAGGTCATACTAATCAAGTGAGCGCCCCCCCCCCCCCACCCTCTTCAGAAACCGACTGTTGCCAATAAAGATGCGTCAAGCAGCCTGCACCACACCAAGTTGACGCCCAGAGTGGAGACCCCTTGCAAGGTAGGGTGCCAGGTCTGTCTCGAAGGCCTTGCCAGCTATTACTTGTTTCAGGGAGCCAGGTGTCAGGACCGCTGCTAGATTGCACAACACCTGCCTAAGTCCTGGACAGGCAGGCGAACAGGTCGGCATGGAATACCTGTTGGACCCAAGGCAAACCCTCGAGGCCTGGAGACCTGCCACCCAATACTCACCTAATTTTGAGCACTCTCGAGCCTTGTTAGCGCAGAAGTGGTCACAGCCTGTTGTCGGGTCGGAGGTGTCGTACCCGGTATAGCCACACTCCTGTTGCAACATAGCGCCGCATGCCAGGGGCCTTAGCGGGGGATTTGTGGGCGGGTTTGCATTCAGGCTGTTGGCGAAATCCTGGCAGCCTTGGGACCCATAGCCGTTCGGGCCAGGCCCAGGCCGGAGGCAGTTGTGAGCGTTGTAGGAAGCGCACTCCACATCTCCCTGGTCATTGACACGGGTGGGCGTGGCGTCCAGGGTGGAGCAGAACCACAACTTGCAGGCAAAGTCCGGCAGAGTATACCCATCTGCAGCACGGGCGAGACAAGCAGGGAATCGCCACGAGTCACACCCAGTGGAGAGGCTTGGTGGGTGCCTGCCTGCTCAAGGATGGCTACTGCCTTGTGCAATTCTCGAGGTACTTATGCCATACCAGTGCCCTTCAACACCCCTGGCAGCACTCTCAAAAGGCGGCCGCAGGGTCAACAAAGATTGACCCTAGCTGGCCACTGCACACAGGTGTGCCAGGTCTGCTGGCCTTCGTAACCAAGGTCGTCAGGGCAATAAGACACGCACCATGTCATCCATCAACCAGTTTCTCAGGAGCTGTACACCCCGACTTTCTAGAGTTTCACAAGATCGACTGCCTCAGCAACATGCAGGCTCTCCCCAAGGCAGGCGCATGTATGCTGTCTTACCGTACGGACAATTATCTCCGGCAGCCAGCTTGAGTGCCACAAGGAAGACTACGAGCCTCAGCATGGTCGCGGGTGGACTGGAAGACTGTATGACAGGTATGCGAGCCAGCTGTCCTCAGAGATGGGCCGGCCGGGTTGTCAATTGTCGGTCCAAACCCAGCGCTGCTTTGCGCATCAAGAACAGTGCGCGCAACAGCTCTGAAACAGCTATAGCACGATCGCTATGGTGTATTGACAACCTTGTCATTACACCGACAGTGACATGGTACTTCAATCTGCCCACCGCGTGGAAGTACCGGTACTTGGTTGCAACGAAAACCGGGGCTTCTGCACATATTATTGCGGCGGAGTACCGGAAATTAGCAATTACGAGGCAGGCGCAAGTGACAAGTGGGAAACGTGAAGGTGTGGTACTGTCTGGGGCTGGAATAATATTCCACACTAATATGGACAAGGTATTGAGCAAGGTATTTCTGGGCAGAGTTTCCTGCCCACTGGGCAGGAAACCCAGTGGCACTGGCCAACCAAGCCCTGAGGGCAAGCCCATTGCTGCAATGCCACACACGCTTGCCAGCATCAACAACAGTTGCTCTTTATACATGGCGTTTCTCAGAAGTGTCATACGCTTTTACAGCCCCTGACGATTACCAGGACTTTAGTTGCGCATGGCTGCCCTGGTGTCAACCTGGCAGGATTGCCCCATCCACCGAGGCCTCGCTAGATACTCAACTGCAAAGGGTAAGTGACCAGCAGCGCACACCCACCTCAGTGCTCGGTGTCATGCTCTTGTTCCTCATCTCGTTGCTGCATCCCCTCTACCAGCGCTGCCGCCGCAGCTGCTGCTGCTGCCATGGCTCCAGGCCAGTGTGTCAGGCCACTGGTAGCAGCCTGGTCGCCTCCCTAACAAGAGAACTGGTTGATAGCAACACAGCCGACCAGGTTGCTGCTGTGGCCGACACGCTGTTGTGGCCCCTGCTACTGCTGCTGCTGCACTGCCGCGGCGGCATGCTCCCCTGCGCCCACGCCTTGCGGCAGCAGGACCTCATAGAACACTGCCGGCCGCGGCCTGGCCGCCGTCCCAAGCGCTCCTTCCAGCACAGCAGCAGCGTGCAGCAGGCTGGCCTCATGCCAGGCAGGGGCTATGAGCTGCAGCCCCACCGGCATTGGGCAAGCCTGCCCTTGCTTCCGCGGGTCGCCGGTGGGGGAGGCTACTGTCCCCACGGGGACGCTCATTGCTGGGAGGCCCAGCATGTTGGCCCCCACTAGGAAGCGCATGAGGGCGGTGGTAGTGCATATGTCGCTAAGGCCTGCAGGTGGAAAAATCTTGCAGGTCTGCGTGGGGGATGGATTCCTACCATCACGTCAGCAAGAACACCAGGAAGCGCATGAGGGCGGAGGTGGTTCGGATGTCGCTGACTCAGGCATCGATTGCCTGCGGGCCAGGGAGGCTTGCAGACAATGGCACACCCTCCTTAAGGAAGGGCCACTATGCTGTGGTAAGGGCACAATGCACGCCAGCAACTGACTGCCCCTGTCTAGATTTTCACAGGAGCAGGCGTGTGTGTCACAGGGTCCAGTAGGAGCACGAGCACCGCAGCCAGCAGGTGCGTGCCAGTCAAGGCAGTGACAGAAGCAACAAGTATGCTTGAGGGCCAAACACAGGTCAGCCATGCAAGTGGGCGACACGAACGAGGTAGCAGGCACCATGTAGCATCCCATGCCCGCAGTGCTTACCGCCCTTGAGGGCTGCGGGCGGGATGACCGGCGCCACGTTGGGCACTGTGGGCGTGATAATAAAGTTGCAGCCGCTCTCAAAGACTCGCCGGAAGTGGGTCACCATGCGGGTTCGGATCTTCTGAGCCTGCGCGGATTCCCCAGGCGGGCTGCTTCAGGTAGACGCCCGGGGCCTAGCAAGCATAACGGGCTGAGCTGCTACAACAACCCTGTCAGTTGCCGGCGCCCCTTCCCCAAACCTAGGGCCGCAGCATGGGCTCGAAGGTTGCATGCTGGTAGGCAACAAAGGCACTGGTCAGACCAGCCTGTTGCCATTGACCTAAACGCGCAAACGGCACCGTTGCAGAGCTTCTCCACAAGGCACCGCTCCTGCTTGCCGCGCGCGTTTCTAGCGGCTTTCCAGCGGGGAAAGGCGGCATCACAAACCCACCGTTGTCCCACCGCTCACCTGGATATAGTGTGCAGCAGTGAAGGAAGTCGCAATTGACAGGCTGGCCTGGGTCTCCAGGTTGAATTGGGCCCTCGTAAGGGGATTGGCCAGGGCACCTGCAGATACATCAAACCTAAGTAACAACTTGATACCATGTGCAAAGTCGTACAGTTTACCTCTCACACCCTGTTTGCACTACCTGCCACCCTTACTGATACACGAGCTTTCCGGCAATACTGCCTGTGCCCGAGCGTCCTTGCTAGGACAAGTTTCAGCCTACATGGCACTCGTCCGCCTGGCAAGTCCAGGAGGGCAACTGCCAGGGGTAGGTGCATGCTTGCCCATGCATCACGCCTCAACCGCTATGTCCCTGCGATCACATGCCTCACAATCAGCCCACCCCCTTCTGCCATTTTATAACTGCACAAGAGGTGCTGACCTGCCATGTTGTTGTGCATCTCAGTTGTGATAGTGCAGGTGTGGGCCACTCTCAGTGCATCCAGCTCAGGAATGGTGACCCCTCGCACCTGCACTTACAAAGAGGAACTTCATGGCTCTCCAGGGATTCTCAGGAGCACATGCTGCGACTGCATTGGCCCCATGACAAAATTAAAACTAGCTGTAGCCACCAGGCATGATGAGCGGAACGGGATGCAAAAATGGCTCACAGCTGGTGCGCAGTAGTATATCTAGCCGCCCAAATTGGTGACAATGCCAGCAAAGACACAGGCACGAGTAGTGGCATGCAGCTGACAGACACGGAGTCCGGCACAGCAGGCTCAGCGCTTCACCCCACCTCCAGCCCTTGCCGCTCAAGTGCCTGCACTGCCGCCTTGCAGAGCTCCACCACAGCAGGCTCAGCGTCCTCAAACCACTGCAAAGGACACCACATGCATGTGTGGCTCTGACGTCCTGCTAGACACCACACCGTGCAAGGCACCACCAAAGCATATGCATGCCACCGCAAGCCCAGTGGGCAACCATGCCCCATGCGGCTCAAAGAGAGCACCAAAGGCTCCTTGCAGCAACAAGCAGGAGGGCAATGGCAGTGGTCCCACCTGCCAGTAGATGCCGGCAACCTTGCCTGCCAGCGGCTGAGCCCTGCCAGGGGGCGGCAGCGTGCGCGGCAGGCGCAGCGGGGCGGGGTTGTCGTCCAGGGTGTTGCCCACGTTGGCCATGAGGGCATACATAAGCAGGCAGTCCTGCAGAGTGAAGTCGGACTGTTTCAATGCCAATTGAGAAAGACTCCTATAGCCTGCCTCAGAGCACACGTTCTTAAAGCAGAGGCACAAAGCGGGCAGCGCACAGAATGCCTAGCCGTACCCTGGCTCCTCATACCACCACGTCACAGTAAGCTGGGCTGCCCACCTGCACGCTGCCTGCTATGGGCCCGATGGCCGCCACTGTTTGATCTATTGAAGGGCCATGCAGGTGGGAGATGCGGCCGGCTGTGGGCATCAGCCCCACGCAGCCGCACAGAGATGAGGGAATCCGGATGGATCCTCCTCCGTCAGTTCCTGCACACAGCACATCATGCATGCCTCTGAGGGGAGAGGGGGTAGCACTGCAGCAGACTCGATCATGTCCTGCTACGCTCTCTGGACACCTGCACTTTCAGCAGCCATCCTGAAGGGCAGTGCTCACCTTCTCGCTTCTACAATGAAGGCAACAGCGCTACACACTCTCACGTCCTACCCTGTGCCTCACCAACAGCGACGGGACACCTGCACTTGCAGCCAGCCAGCCTACTGGGTGCCGCTGACCTTCATATTTCAACAACAGACAACAGAGGCAACGACAGTACCGCAAGCCACACCCACTTCCTACTCTCTGGCTCACCGACCGCAATGGGGCAGATGCCGGCTGCCACCAGCGCTGCGCTGCCGCTGCTGGAACCCCCGGTGTGGCGCCACACGTCGTGGGGGTTGCGAGGCGTGCCTGCATGGGCAACAACTCTCTGATTGGCAGGTTGGAGGCATCCATGACCTGACACATGCAGTGCAGAGTTGGTGAGGCTCCGCTTTCTGTGGCCCCGAACTCGTATCTGTAGGGCTTCTTGATCCAACCAGCACCTGTAAGCAGAATGATGAGAGACCCCAAGAAGGCCACCAGAGCAGACCCCTCAGCCGTGTAAAGCGCTTGCTCCCAGGGCTCCGGTGCACATAACTCACCATGCACGACATTCAGCCCTGTAGTGCCCAGCCCTATCTCGTGGAGGTTTGTCTTGCCTAGCAGGATCGCCCCAGCGTCAAGCAGCGACTGCACCGCAGGGTTGGTCCCCGTAGCAGGCCGCCTGCACGAAGGTTGGCGGAAAGGCAGGACAAGCTCAACTTTTGCCAGTAAATCCACTGTCATGCTGCACTTGACTCACAGAGCTTGCATGGGGAAGGAGCAGGCTTCCTAATTTGCAGCGCTGGTGTGGTGCAACCCGCCACAAGGGTGGGCAGATTAACTGGAAGCTCCCTTGTGGCACACGGACCCATGTGCAATCCACCCGACTCGTGGCAGCCGGCACAATGTGCACATCCAACTTCATTATTGCAGTGCTCCCCCTTTCCGTGACCCTTACTACTCTTTTCTTGGTATGGGTTGCAGTGGTTCCCATCCGTCCTGCTGTCAAAGGTATTCACTGCCAATAGCCTGCTGCCATGTCCACAACACCGCGTCCAAAACGCACCAAGCAGCCATGAAAGCAGTGCCGCCGGTTGTGGGGTAGGGCAGGGCGTCCACGCAGTCCTTGACAGCAAAAGGCACCCCATCCAGGGGCGACAGCGGCTGCCCAGCGGCATAGCGTTCTGTGGAGGCTGTTGCCTGCTGGCGGATGTGATCAGCGTCAAAGGCAATGAAGAACCGCATCGGTGGGTCCTGCAGGGCCGCCCAGGCCAAGGGAGGCCATTATAGGACTCGCCGGAGATGGAAGGTTTTGCAATTTGTAGCATCATGCTCTTAAAGAGTACCCCTCGTTAACAAAACACGCCTGGCGTGGGGATTGGCTATGCAGCCAGGTCGCAACGCCATGCCCTGGCATCCATTCAACAGCCGGAATGAGGAATGACACATCATGACTCGCTCGCGTAAGCTCTCCTACCCTCGTCACCTCTCACCCGCTGCTCACTGTGCTCCACTGCGGCAATCACATTCTCTGCCACCTGGCATGGTGTGGCCTGCCCTGCTAGGTAGGCTCGATGGAAATCAAAGATCGTCGGTTGGGCAGCATCAGCTTGCCTCCATGGTGCTGCACTGCTTGGCTCTGCAGATGGCACAGAGGGCGCCATCGTGTCAAGCGCTGTACCCCCCCCTGCTCACAGTGCTTTCCTCCAGTACTAAGGCTGCCAACCGAATGACCAGCTGCTGCCACAGGCTCACTAGTAGAACCCCCTCCCTGTCTCACGCTTTTCCCAAACCCAACAATGCACGTCATAAGGGCATCAGGGCCCTCACCAGGAGTTCACCGGTGTTTCCCCCCCAAAGGTAGCAAAGCTTGAACCTGACCTGGTGCAACCACTCGTGCAGCAGCTGCTGCCCGCTCTGCCGGCGCTTGGCCCTCAGGCAGGGTTAGCAGTGCAAAGCTGCCACGCTCCGTCTCTGTTGGCCAGCCGCAAGTTCTCGGCCTGTAGGTGGGCCTCTCTGGGATGAACAGATCACCCAGTATCTGCAGGCTCAGCAACATGAATATCTTGCCAGGAGCCTTGGCTTCAAGGTGTGTCTGTGCCGGCCTCCGCCCAGCACGTCCCTGTATGGAACGAGCTCCTAGAGGTAGGTGAGGAGGTAGTAGGAAACCAGTGCTCCTGGGGCAGAACACAGCACCCACCTGGGGATAGTTGTTTTGGCTGAAGAGCTTGCTGCGCACAGGCCCTGAGGCCCAGCTCCCCAGGAAGGAAATGAAGAGCCTCAGGGACAAGCCCGACAGTACGGGGGCTGCCATTTTGCGAAGTGCATATTCTGCTTCCTCAACCTCCTCTGCCGGAGGCAGGGTCCTGATCAGTTTGTCTGCCATGTTCCGGTGATGTGTCGCCCAAGCTCAACTCAGGCCTGTTGCAAGAGCGGTTGCGCCCAGCTTCCTCGTCTTTGACTTGCCACACTGCATGCAGAAATCGCAACAAGAAGCAGGGAAAAAGTTGTTCTGCCATGCTGGCCGGGGCGCCCCTCTCAACTCCTGGCGCCAATTCTGCCCCAGTTTGGTGATCCCTCCAGGGTTTGATCTCAATGGCCTGCCACCTTGACTCACAGCAGCGCGGCCCACCCTATAAAAGTATCGACTCGGGTGCAGTGCTAACCACTGCTGCTGCCTCCAACCCGTCTCGCCACTGATCGTCATGCAGCCACGACAGGTGCAAGTCCAGCGGGGTGCCAACCCTTTGCGTGCAACTGCTTTCAGGCCTCTTGCAGGCCCTAGGCGTTGTTCAGTGCGGGCGGGGGCATACCTAGAAACCAAGTCTGGCACGAATGCACCCCCCACCCCGACTGCTGCCAACCAGTTGGAGGCCCTGAAGCAGATGAGCAAGGTGGTGGCAGGTGATTGGGGGGTTTGGACTTGGACCAAGCTGTCTACTTTCTGGCAGGGTGATGGCATCCCAGATGCTGACTCACCCCAAAACAGCAACCGATCTAGGCAGTACCTGCTGTATCCAGCTGGAACAGGGACTGTCTTGACATAGGGCCGCCCTTTGGCAGACGCAACCTGTCTGGTCTGGCTCTCAGCTGTAAACTCACTAGTGCCCTTTGCCAAAGGGCAACACATCATGCTACCCCAGGCGAAAGAGCAGCGCTTTGCTCCATGCCTTTGCAGACACTGGTGAGATTGAGGCCATCAAGCTGTACAAGCCGGTGGACTGCACCACCAACCCCAGGTAACAAGGCGCAATCTCATGAAAGTGGTGCAGCTGGGTGCAACACCAAGAGAGTATTGTGACAACCCCCCTGCTTGGGATACCAATTTTGCTAGCTCTGCAGTGTGGGCCACGCTCCAGCCTACTTTATCATCTTTTTTACTGGTGCAGCCTGGTGCTCAAGGCGATGCAGCTTCCCGAGTACCACCCCCTGCTGCTGGATGCTCTGAAGAACGAGAAGAAGACTTCTACCCTTGCGGACAGGTGTGCACCAGCCAGGTTGGCACCCTCTCTTGCCGGGAGCGCCCTCCAAAGGGGAGGGTGGTTGCCTCATGGGGGCACGCGGAGGTTGTCAGTTAGTAGTGGGCTGGAGAAGGTTTCTAGCATGATGAGTTCCTTGGTAAGCTTCGTTATGGGAAGAGGATGAAGAGGTTGGCAGGAATGGCCTCTTGCCGGGTTTCCCGGGCACCGCCGAACACTTGCCGCTGGGATGTTTGGTAGTTAGAGGAGTCGCTAAGAGTTGTTGTGCTTTGGGCTCCGCAGGCCTTATGCTCTGGTGGCCGATCGGCTGGCAGTGAACATCGGATCCGAGCTGCTGAAGCTGGTGCCCGGGCGGGTGAGCAGGCCCCTGTGGCTTAGGCAATCGCTGTGGATGGGTGATGATTGCTCTGCACAAAGAGACAAGTGAAGGGTTACAGTCTACTTGGGCAGGGTTGGTGTAGATGGTGTGTGGGTATCTATATGGTTATCCCAAGCTTAGGATACTGGGCCGTTTGGTCGAGAACTGCTGGACATTCTTGGCAGGGCCGGGAGGAGGTTGTTAACTCTGTTTGTGCAACCTGCATCTTAGAAAGAAAGCCCCACCCCAGGTTGGGTGACAGGGCAGATAACGCACTCAGCTAAGACGTCTGTCGAAGACCTGTTCTGATGGGATTGGCTGCTGCTGCTGCTGTAGGTATCTACTGAGGCGGATGCCCACCTGGCATATGATACCCGGGCATGTGTTGACAAGGCGCTGCGCATCGTCGACCTGTATGCTGAGAAGGGCATCGACACGTCCCGCATCTACATCAAGGTGCGGTGGTGCCCTTGCCGTGCTAACCCTAAACCCCAAACCCTAAATAGGTTGTTGGCATCTACATCAAGGTGCGGTGGTGCCTTGCTGCGCTAACCCCATACCCCAGACCCTAAGTAGATTGCTGGCATCTACATCAAGGTGCGGTGCCAGTACTGTGTTGTGCACCAGAGAAAGCCCATCTGGCTGGCATGTTGCTACCCTGTGTGTCAAGCTGGCACCGGATGGTGTAGCTGACAGTGACTGCCTGTCCACAGCATTGCGGAGTGGCAGCAGTGGTGGCTTCTGAAGCGGGTTTGTCATCCTCCTTGACATATGACCCTAAAGGGTCCACTTGCATTGTTTCCCTACTTCGCTGGTATCTGTCAGCTTAAGGTCACACCTCACTATCGCCTCATGTATCACGTGTGTGTCTGTGCAGCTGGCGTCAACCTGGGAGGGCATCCGCGCCTGCGAGGAGCTGCAGAAGCAGGGCATCGACTGCAACATGACGCTGCTCTTCAGCTTTGCACAGGTGAGGGGTTTCAGTGGTGGGCGTGAAAACAAGGAGCAGCAGGGCCGGTTAAGGACGGCCAGCAGCAGTGTACAGAGAGAAGCGAGGCCAAAGAACCACCACATGTAATTCGACAAGCACTGTTAGGGATGATTGGGTGGGTCCCCATAGGGCAGCAGTTGCCAAGCCGGCGCCGTGTTCCGACTCTCATGGGTGGGACGCTGAATCGCATTGTTTCTTGATGGGCAGCTGCTGCACTTTGTGTGAGCCAGGCTTCTACGTCCTCTCCTGCTCTCAGGCCTGCGCCTGCGCTGACGCTGGCGCTGCCCTCATCTCGCCGTTTGTGGGGCGCATCCTGGACTGGCACAAGGCCAACAAGAAGCGGGACTACACCCCTGAGGAGGTAAGACCTCCTCCAGCTCTTTTGCCTTCTTTGCTTGTTATACCCTGCTCTCTATCTGTGCAGCGCCAGCCTGGGCATGTCATGGAGACAAGCTTGTTCTACTGGCAAGGCAGCCTTCAGCCCGTAGCCAATCAATCTGCTGGCCAAGCATGAAGCTCAAAGCCAGGCCATGGGATGGGCCATGCACAGTGGGCTTCATCCCTGTCATTCCTAACCTCGTCAAACACAGTGCGCTACAATGTGCCATGCTGGCTGCCAACTGCCCTTGTTCACGCGGATGGTCGTTGCCTTGCTGCTGTGCAGGACCCTGGCGTGCATAGCGTGCGCCGCATCTACCAGTACTACAAGGCCTACAACTACAACACCATCGTGATGGCTGCGTCTTTCCGAAACGTGGGCGAGATCCAACAGATCGCCGGCTGCGACAATATCACCATTTCGCCAAACCTGCTCAAGGCAAGCCTCTGCTAGTCTTATCCAGGTCCCTGCCCTGAGCCATCTTGGGAGACCGGGAGGGTCGGCTGTGACAACCCGCCATCTTGCCTGCACTGTTGAGAGCAGGCTCGCATAGTCTGTTTTCCTGGCAGTGTGGACGCATCTACGTCTCTGGCTCCCCCCAACCCCCACCAAGGCTTTCTTCTGTGCGCACCCCCTTCCAACACTTGCACCGACTTGTCGAGCTTTGCAGGAGCTGGAAGAGTCCATCGAGCCGCTCCCTTACAAGCTGTGGCCCGGCATGTGCGGCTGCCTTGACCCCCGCCTTGACTGTCTTCTCTCCATCTCTTTGTAATTTACGGGACTGGACTGTTGACTCTGCAGGAGCTGGAGCAGTCCACCGAGCCGCTGCCTTACAAGCTGTGGCCCGGCATGGGCGGCTGCCCCGACCCCCACATCCCGATCAAGGCGGAGAACTACCAGCTCTTTGAGCAGATGCACAACGATGACAGGTGGGGCCACAATTCTGACAAGCCTGTTCTCTGGTTTCTCTCCCCTTTCTGGCTGCTAGAGGCAGGTACCCTGGCTGCAGGTGGGGCCTCTCTCCCGTCATGGCTCCTCTTCTGCTGTCTCCCCTCCCACTCTCCCACTCTCTGGTAGAATCTTGGCTTAGGGAGCCAGAAGCTTAGTCGCCAGAAGCGTGGTCGCGGTAGGCCTCTGTTCGGCCCCGCACCCATTTGTGGAGTGGAGAACCTTGGGAGGACGCCAAGATTTAGTTTGCTCATGAGCCAGGGTTCAGGCGTGCTGGAGCACTCTGGTGGACCCCAGCATTGCATGTCACCCTTCCCGTTGGCAGGCTTGGTCGTGCCACCGTTGCTTGGCAAGCACATCTGCAGCAGCCGCCCCTGGCCATTGTCTGCAAATCTGTAGACGTGCCAAGCAGCAGTGGCTAACAGCTGTTCCTGTAGTGTGGCTTCCTGCAGGATGGCGGTTGACAAGCTGAAGGAGGGCATCGACAACTTTGCCAAGGACCAGCGCAAGCTGGAGGAGATGATCGTGAAGGTGGCGCAGTAAGTGATGAGTCAGGGTGACTCACCGCTGTAATGAGAAATCTGACAATTGGCAATTGAAAGGAAGGGTGCATAGAGCCACTGGCGGTGATTGGTCAACGGCCGACCGGGCAGTCACTTTCCAGCTCCTGACGCTCGCTGACACTCGTATTATGAAGCTGGCTGCTGCCTGCATTGTTCTGGCACTCCTGTGGCTGACTGTTATACTAAGGTATTATGTCCAAGAACCGCATGATGCAGCAATAACTAATGACCCTTGCACGTCTTTGCTGGGCCACAACCCGCGGTCCCTGTGTTGTTGTATATAAGACCCTGCGCTCTCATGGAATGCCTCGAGGTTTCTTAATTGCTAACTTGTCTGCATTGTAGCTCCTAGGTTCCCATGTGCGCGTTCCTGACTTTTGCACCTGGCAACGACCTGGCTGGCTCTGCATTTGCCTACTGCTCCCCCTCAGTTGATAGCTTGGTTCGGTTAGTGGATCCTGTTAGCTCGAGTTCCTATCTTAGGTTGATCAAGGGTGTTACTGCTGACTGCTTGGCTGCTTAGTCACTGGAAGTGCGGTCACTCATTTCAGTAATGATGTGCAGTCAGATGCAGTCATATACCTTGTTGCTGATTGGCGAGTGCAAGCGGTGCTGTGTTACACAGCATCGACCAGAAGCAGTCAGTTGCTCGGCCCTGACACAGGAAGCCGCAACCTTGCTACCATCCAGTGCAAGCATTCATTGGGTAGGAAAGGGCTATGCCAATGCCTATGTTCATGATCCATCAAGTCTTGGCAGCATTAGCTAGCCGAGACACACCATCAGTCTTTCACAGTAAGCCCCAAAACTCTGAATGCAAGCAGCAACTCTCCCAACAGCCTCTCTGAAGTACACTAACCTGCAACTGCAGGTCGACCCATACGCTCCGCATGTCAGCACATCCCTTGTGCAACCCGGAGGCGGGACTTGGGCAGTCCTACTGCCAGCCTTGAGGCTGCACTGAAAAGTCGTGTGGCATGGGCATGGGCGGGCTACACGGTCTCCTAACTTCCCATCGCCGGCCATTTACCAAAACTCTTCTGCACAGCACTTACCACTATTAACCCTACAAGTCCCTATCACTGATTGCCGAGGTGCAGCTCGCCTGCCAGCCTCTCAGCACAGCACTTGTCGCAGCTGCAGGTGAAGCCATAGTCTGCCAGGTCTGCAGTCCGCTGCCCCAGGCTGGCGTCTTCGTCAACGTAAGATATGGTAATTTCCTCGCCCAAACGGATGTCTCTCAGCGCCAGGATCACCGCTACAGCAGGGAGGAGGGGCGACAGGCGACCAGTCGGCTATGCACATTCCACAACATATGAGCCAAGACTGCGGTCTACCACCCTAGCTGTGCAAAGTTGCAGGCAGTCAGCACAGTGACCTGCACCTTTGCACAATAGCCGTAGCCCAACCTTTCTTGCGCGACCTCCTCTTGAGTGCAGCATGGCCATAACCCCAGCCCAAACTTCAAATGAGGCAGTTGCGCGCCCCACCTGACCCATCTGTGTCATCGTCGCGCTTGAAGGCGTGTGCATTGGGCACGCAGCTGTGGTTGAGGCAGCTTTGGAGCGTGTAGAACGCATTGCCCTCACACCCATCCTCCTCGAACTGACTGAGAGCATCCAACAGGCCGCCTGCACCCAGGACAAGTCCAAAACTGTCCCTATATATATCCACATCCTCTTGCAGTGGGCATCTCAGGGAGAGCCGCTGTGGGCAGGTGCCAGTGGGCATACATGCAGGCACAGGCAAGAGCATTGGCCAGTGGCTTGAACCTCACCTGCTCAAGTCAAGACATAACACACCATTGAGCACTTTGCCAAGCATGGCCACGCCTGTCTCTCTATGCATGACACCTCCCTCTCACGGTCTGTCAGATCCTCAACCAGCCCTTGCCCTTAAATCCCGTGCTCACCTATGTCCTCGAGCACCACCTCCCTCTCACTGTCAGGCAGGTCCTCTATCAGGCCCTGCCACCGCTGGATGGGGCTGGGCACGAACAGGTTGAGGTTGTTCAGCTCAAACATGCCGATGATGCTGCCCCAGACCCGCAGGTCAAACAGAGCTGGGAAGCGAGGGTTGTATATGGCAGCTTTGAGGAGCTCCAGGGAGTCTTCTGCCAACTGGCGGATGCCTGAAGTAAGGCGAAGCAGGCAATGGAAATGCGCGTTACTTGGTTCAAGCGCTGCAGCTGTGATATAGTGCAGTTGGCACGCAGAGGATGACTTCTTGGATGCAATATGCTCGGGCTTGCAGCCCACTGGGGGTAGCATGATGGCACTATGGCGACTTGCCCCACGAAGCAACTACTTGTGAAACAGCTGGGCCAGCCAAACCGAAGTGTATGGCGGACAACCCTCCACGGCAATTCCACATGTGTCGTGCCACTCTACATACAGTAAGGTGGAAGCATGTCCGAAGACAACTCACTTTGCCGGAAGTCGTCCTCATTAGTGACGTCTTCTGGCAGCGCCACGCTCTGCCACCACACCGCCTTGTACCCCATGGCAAAAGGCTCCCAGGCAGCCAGCAGCGCCTCCCAACACCGATCTGCCTCCAAGGCACCGCCGCCGCCCTGACCGCTGCCGCTGCCGCGCTCGCTGTCGTTGCCTGCCCCGCTGCTGTCAGCACTGTTGCTGCTCTTTGTCGCGCCCGCAGCGCTGCCACTATTGATGTTCCCACTGCCAGGCTGTTGTGCTGCTTCCAGTACCTGCTGTGCTCTCAGCAGCACCGTTGCGACTACTTTGGCTGCCAGCAGGAACACATCGTTCGTCTCGTCAGCATGATCGTTAAACTCATGCAGCGCTCCCAGCCGCTGCTGCCGCTGTTCTCTGCTCTCCACGTGCTGCGCTGCTTCCTGCACTACCGGCGCCTTGCCCTTGCCTTGTGGGGAGGCATTTATAGCGCTGCTGCTGCTGCTGTTGCCGCCACAGGCGTCCCCCAAGCAAAGCAGACTGTGGTATTGCTGCCAGGCGGCCTGGGCACACCGCTCGCTGCAGTACTTGTCATCTGAACAGCCCCCGGGGCAAAGGACCTGCACACATACTAGGCTGAAGACGGCTCAGACCAGGTTTCAGAAGTGGACTCCGCTACCCTACCTAAGCTAGCTCATCTCTTAAGTCAGGCGCATCACCTCAACAACCCGGCCTTCGACAGATAGAGCTCCACAGACTTACCACTTCAGGCAAGGGCACTTGGTCTGTCAAGGGCAGGTTCAGGTCCCCTGTCAGCAAGGCATATATTAGCTCCTCGTTGTCTGCAACTCCGCCAACGCCCTCGCCACGGCCAGGTGCTCCATCAGCTTCTCCGTCCAGTTCGGCTGCACACACCCAGGACATCTATTTAATAAAAAGCAACTAAGCTATCCGGTCAGTTGCATATCTGGCAAGCCACAGTGGAGCTCTTGCACCGGTGCATGGCATACCCGAGAGCCCAAGCGCTGCACAGCCAGAGTATGGAAGAGCAAACCTGCCGCCAAGAAAGGTACGTAACCGCCCATCTAACCTCACACAGGTGCGCCGCACCACAATCAGATAGCAACGACCAGAATATGCACAAAATGAGCAGTCAGCCCTTGAGCAATGGGCGCAAGTTTGCAACTCGCCTTCGCCCTGCAATGCCGCCAGCCGCACGCCTATCTGGGTCTCCACCGAGCCAAGGTATTGGAAGCAGTGGCTGCATACCAGTGCTGCTGTGCGGTTGGAGTTGTGCTGTATCCCCACCAAGGGCGGCTCTGTTATGAGAACGCTGCCAGCGTTGAAGTCCTGCAGCGACGATGTCTACTTGAGTCTCCAAGCAGGTTTGGCAAACGGCAGCACACACGCAACGATACTTGCAGGCGCACAGAAACAAATACTGTCAGGCTTGCCTTGGTGGCGAATACACCCTTGCCCTTGGCCTCCCCAGCATCCAGCCGCACCTCCAGCCCTGACGAGGACTGGGTCACCTGCACGGGCACTTGCATGCATAAGATGGAGCACTCCCAGGAGCGGGCCAAGGGACATAGCTAGTGGATTCGCACGTTTTAGTCCTGACAAGCCCTGATCACGCCCCCACCTGGCCGAAGAAACGCTGCACTGCCTCTGGGGAAGGACTCCTCAACAGCTGCTGCACCTGCGCCTCCACTTGATGCGTCATTCGAGACAGAGGATTTCTGGTCAATTCCCTCCGGCATGCAACTGGGGACTCGTCCTCTTTTACTGCTCGCGCCCTCGCTCCCGCCCACAGCTTTAGCTAAATAGAGTTTCCTTGCCCAGCCCTACCGCTGGTTGTTCTTTGCTTTAGGGGACCCTTCTGACTTGCGGAGGCCCACAGAAGCCCGCCTAGGAACCCGCTGCGAGACCCACATCTCTAATGCGCGCAAGTTGACCCACAGCAAACCGCTCCCTACAAGTGGGGCTGGAAACGCTCTGTGATCGGAACGGCTGCCTTCTTCCTGAAGGATGGCTGAGCTTCAGGTGGGGAGGCCCACGTTTGGGTTGATCACCAGCGGCTCCAACTAGCATCCCATCTCAGCCCCAACACCGAATCCGCCTTGGATCGCCTTCACTGAGCGCAATTCTGGGCCTTCTATCCCTTTCGTGCGAAAGCTAGCAACTCTTGTGTCCCTGCTGCAGGCTGACCTTCGGACGCTCATATTCAGCAAGGAGGTGTATGAGAGCGAGCTCCACTGGGGCAGGTCAGTCCTAAGCTTGGATAGTTCCTCCCACTTTTAAGCTAGTCTCTGTAACTGGTGCTGAATGCCCTTTCCTGCTGGGTCGTAGGCTGGTGATTCCCGGTCGATACCTACCGCACTTCCGCCGGCTACAAGCTTGTCTGAAAACCACGTAAGTCAGGCTGCTATGCTAACACGCAGTGCTCTCTTCCTGCAAGTGGAGAAGGCTTAGCTCACTGAAATCTTCCTGTTTCGAAAAACACAGGACTTGGGTGTTGCTGTTGCAGGGTCGACTATCACCTGTGGGTGCAGCAGGAGGGCACCGATGCCCTGGGCTACCAGATAGGCGTCAAGATGTCGGTCAGTGCTTGTGGCTTGCCTGCTGCGACGTTTTTGATATATTTCGTGGCAATGTGCTTTATTGGGTGCATTACATGCGCAGAAGGCTTGCTTTTGCTTCACCACTACTTGATGTTGGGGAGGTTGAGCTTGCTGCTTGTCTTTGTACTGCAGATACAGCGCCCCATGCTGACCGAGCTGCACACCTTGTACCGTTACAACCAAGGTGGGGAGCTTGTGCAGAAATCGTGATTAGCTAGCCAAGTCTTTCAGAGATAGGGAGAGGTCCAACAAGATTATGGTGAAGAGGTAACATTGAAGCATGTTGGTGTCGCTCCTAGAAGTGTTGGTGACCCTGTCTGCAGTCAAACCTGGCGACGCTCTGGTAATTAACCAGGACAGTGCTGGACACCTTGTTATGAGCATTGCCAAGGGGCCCGAACGTCCTCAGCTGGCAGCAGATGGAAGCGGCTCCCTTGACCTCTCACAGGGCCACGACCGGCAGCAGCGGGCAAGCAGTCGGCGTGGCAACTGCAGCAACACATCCAGCCGCAGCTCGAGCATGGACTTGGGCGACCTCGACTCTTCTCCCACCTTCAGCAGGCAGGGATCTGGGGGCGTTGTAGGCTTGGCGGCAGGAAGACCGCGACGAGCACTGCATGGCGGCAGCAGCCCTCAGCGGAAGCGGTGGCAGCCTGACGACGCAATCGAGCACACTGGCAATGACGGTGGGTTGGCTGGGTTCTGTAACCAAACTTGTCATTGCCTTCGCGGCTGCGCTTGCTCTCTTCAGTGCACAAGCGTCACTTGATCATCTCTCATTTGGATTTGGTGCAAAGGTCACGAAAGCTGTATGCCCAGACTGATGATCTTTTCTGCATGGCCATTCTTGTGTGTGATTTGTGCAGAGGACGACCAGTTAGAAATGTACCAGACAGGAAGTGGGCGATGGTGTACAAGGTTGGCGCGGCAGGGTAGTGAGGTGAGCCCCAGGTGCTGCAAGCCTTCGTGCAGCCGCCATCAACTTCCAGCCGCCCACCACCAATAAACACCCAGTAGCCTTACCCAAAGGAGTCTTACTAAGCTTATGATGGGTTTATATGACAGACATCGGGACCCCTTCCTCTGCAGAGCCTGGGAGGCACCAGCGGCCTGCGGTCTCGGTCTGGTAGTGGGCAGCTCACAGCCATTGAATCTCAGAGCATCGGCTACAGCGATGACCTGGAGGTTGATGGGGAGGCTGAGGTTGCGCGGCCTGTTGACATGCGACGCTTTGACGCGCTTGTCAATGTGGCTGTTGGGTGCTTGTGGTGATGAGAAGACTTCATTCTGCCAGCGGGGTCTGAGGCGGGGCTTGTAAGGGGGCCGATCTGTGCTGGACGCATGATATGCCAGCTCCTGAATTCCCCTGTGGATTTTTGAACACAAACAGCTCTGGAACCACACAGCATCGAGCGCTGCCTCAGTTTGCTGTGACATGCTTGTCCCACAGGTATTTGCTTATGGTGGCATTCATTGCAGTCGATAATGATAATCACCAAATTTGACACAGGAAGCATGCAAAGCTGCCCTGGGTTTCAGCAGGGTGTGACTGTGCCGGGGAGTCTCATTGGTGCAGTATCATAGCTAGGCTTGTTTCATGATCAGCTCGTTTGTAGTTGCAAGGTCCCGACACACTAGATGCTAGCTTAGCTCAAACTACTGTCCAGCCCTTTCTCTCTTAGACTTCATGTTAGGCACCGCTAGGTCAAGCAATAGGCATTTTTTCTCCTTGGTAAGGCAAGCTGTGCTTCAGTAGGTAGGAAAGCAACATTGCCATTGCTGAGAGTGTCCAGCTCATATCTCCAGTTTTTCATATGTCTTGGTAAGACTTTCTGTCTCTCTTATCCAGCATACTAACTACTTGCAAGATGTGGCACTCCATGTCTTGCCCATTGACATTGCTCCTAATTTCTTACGCGAATTGGTCCGGTAAACTATAAAGATGCGCCAAGCTACTGCCCCTCAGTGAGGCTGCGGTGATGCAGGCTTCGATGGTCATCAGGGAACAAACGCTGCAGCTCCTGTTGGTCCGCCTCGTACTCGACAACATGGACGCCTTCCACAGAGTACCGCCCACCACTGCTGCCCAAGAGCTGTTCCTCCTCACTGAGCCCCTTCCCTGGTCCACAGGGTTTTGTCGGCGGGGTAACCGGTGGATGTGGCTGCTTCAAGAGATCCGACAGCGCAGCTTGTCGGTCTCGTGGGTATGTATAGTGCAGACCTGCAGCAGCATGACCAATGCCATGACTACCCACGTCTTAACGATTGGTGAGAATGACAAGTGTGATGGCCAAGAATAGCAAAGCTCAGCCTGCTCCTCGCAACTGCATCTTAACTGCACCTGCGCGGAAGCTGCCTCGACACCACCAATTGTTTCACTGGTAGTACCCATATGTAGAAACCCTCACCTGTGTAGAGGAGCAGGGTCAGGCACCATGGCACGAGCATGAAGGCCAGCATGGCATTTCCCAAGGCCTTGGCATTCTTAAGGTCCACGTCTCGGTCGTGGGTGACTGTCCCAGCACCGCGGTAGCCGGCCTTGCTAGCTAGCAAACCGACTAGTGGAGCGGCACAGGCGGCAATGGCCCCCTCAAAGCACCTGCACACGAAATGTGCATCATGCGGGGGTCAGCCACTGTAGCCTGGACAGATGGGCAGGTAAGCACACTTCATTAACCTGAAACCACACACAGCTGCGCTTACGGAGCAGGGTGACTAAAAAGCATGTGTTGGAAGGAGGGGCTGTTACTTGCCTGTCAAAAGCATAGATGAGGTTGCGCTGGCTGGCCGGGACAATCTCTGCACATGTACAGCAACATAGTGCCATTGAAGGTTTAGCCCTCAGTTAGAATATACTATGTGACGCATGCGTTCGTATCAGGCCCCCAGATTGCTCACTCTGCCAGCCACTCTCAGAGACCCTCATGTCCGCGGCATCCCCACTACACCCCTCCTTGCCACAAGCAAGACCCATGAAGGCAAAAGATTTGCAGCGGACACTCAAGGAGTGGATAACGACTGAGCCAGAGCTGACAGGCGGCAGGGCTCGGACATATACAAGGGGCCTTTTACCTGCAAAGAGGGGGTTGTTGCAGGCAGGGGCAGGCCAGGCCTTCAGCAGGGCGCCCACCAGCAGCACCGCAGCGTAGAGGGCTATGGTTCCTGGCTCGTTGTTCAAAGGTAGCCCCTGCACGGACACCGCAAGGGGTCTTGCCCAGTTTACACAAGACATTTCAATGGCCAATGTTATGCTTTCCTGGTCATGTTGCGGTTTGCTGCATCTTGAGGACCCGTAGGGAATGATCTCAGATAGAGTCGTAGCAAAAGTCACACACTGCGGCACCCACAATCAGCCATATAGGCAAGGTGATGCACCGCCACACTCCTAGACGGTGCTACTAAGTCGCTCCTTACGCAGTGGCGCAGCAACACCCACCTTGAGCAGCAGGATCGAGAACGGGATGCCTGTGAGTACCGAGAACTGCGTGACTGCAATCCTCCCATGCCCGGGCCACCTGGCGGCTGCTGCGTCCCCTATCCATCCCCCCAGCAGGCCGCCCACAGCGATGCCCCCTGTGAAGGTGGCTACCAGGCCAGAGGCTGCACCACTGCTCATCCCCAGCAGCTGGAAGTACAGTGTGAAAAACACCATGGCGCTCCAGGGGATGGATCCGGCGATTCCCTGCAGACCACATTACGTCATTCAGAGTCCCGCAGACGCGTGCTTCTATGATGCAGGTGTAGCAGCGCTATGACCGTTGGGTGTACAGCTACAAGCCGGGGTGACTCCTGTGCACCCTCTGCTGATTAAGACCAACACAGGCTTTAGCTCGCAAACACTCCACATCTTCCGAAGAACCCAACACCCTTCTCCAGCTCGCAGTGCTAGCTGCTGTGGCGGTGAGCACAGCGCCTGTCCGCTGGCCACCGGACTCCAGGCGGCCAGCCCCACCTTGCAACCCTGGCGCAACCCTCCTGCAGTAGTCCCATCTCACCTGGAGCACTATAATGAGAAAGGTAGGTATCCGGATGACGCACAGCACCTCCCTCGACAGCAGCCCCCAATCCAACTTCTCTGGCTGGGAGGTGCCAGACGCCTGTAAGGTCTGCTCTT
The DNA here is from genome assembly GCA_001598975.1 of Parachlorella kessleri. NCBI lineage: Eukaryota > Viridiplantae > Chlorophyta > Trebouxiophyceae > Chlorellales > Chlorellaceae > Parachlorella > Parachlorella kessleri. The sequence continues at coordinate 38,054 of BBXU01000832.1, read as the reverse complement.
CCTGCTGCTGCTGCTGCTGCTGCTGGTGACCCTCCTGCTGCTGCCGCTGCTGCTTGGGTCGCCTGGGATCCCGTGTGAAGACCAGGTTTAGCAGGCCTGTCAGGGCACTGACCAATGCCATCACGAAAAAGGCCACCCGCCATCCACTGACTCCCAGGGGCTGGTAGGACCCTGCAAGCCATACTAACTTCACATTCTGGGTTCCAGACAACCACCCACGCTGGGGGCGACACTAGAGGGATCCATCTGACGCACAGGCTGTGCCAAGCCCATAAGACATGGTACAAATCCTGCTACGAGCAGAGGACGAGGTCAGTGCTCCTCGCGCGCCCAGAGAGAGGTCCGATGTTTTGTATCGGCCAGTGTCGCAAAGCTACAACATTCTTTTTCAAGCCAGCCAGTCTGTGCAGGGCTCCTAAAAGGTCCTCTAACAGATGCCTGGCTTCATCTTGTGTGCTACTCTCATGTAGGCCTACTCCATGCTCACGACTCAGTCCCTCTTAACAACAAATAGTTTCGTACCTCACCTATGTTTGTGGCAAACAGGCCGCCAACCATGCCGCCCAGAGACGCACTCAGCCACAGAGTGCCAAAGGCTTTCCCCCGGCTGCCTGGTGGGTAGTAGTCTGCTGTCAGCGACTGGCTCGTGGGGATGACTAGCGCCAAGCCCAGCCCGTTCACCGCCCACACTGAAGCTCCGGCTGACAGGGAGGAACACAAAGAAAAGAGTGCAGTCGCCGTGGCCCACAGCAGGCAGCCAGCTCCCAGCACTCGCCCACGGTGAAGGTAGTAACCTGCAACAAGCATATGGGGCACTCATGGGCGGCGTAACGAGGCGGCGGCACGCTGCCAGGCTAGACTATGCTAGGCAACAAGTCGTCCTTTTGCATACACGGCTTGGCGGCCTCAGTGACGACGGGCTGCGGGGGCTGGGCTCAAGACCCCTAGCTATCGAACCAGCCAGCAGGCGCCCAGATAAGCTCGCCGCCTACCGGCGATGCCGCCTAGGGGGGCAGAGAGTGCCTGGGTGAGCGCTCTGCAGAGTGTGATGTAGCCAAGCTGTGCGGGGGTGGCTCCAAAGCTAGCACCCACGTACGCGTACACTGCAGGCGTGGAAAGAGGAGCTGGTGTTCAGGCGCCTTACATCCATTCCAGAGATCACCTTATAAATGGTATAGAGCAGAGGGAGGCAAGCCAGAGCGACACATCGCTTGTCGGCCCACGGATGTGGGCCTGCCTGTGTCAAAGCCTACTGCACCTGCAGGAAGGATTTGCTCCTCCGACTTCTCCAAGACGGCCGCTGCGTTGATGAGAGCGTTGGATACCAAGTGGGGCTTGAGACCAAGGGATTCATGTTGGTCCATGTCAGTGCTGCAGGTAGAGGACTTCCAGACACAAATTGTGCGGTACAATACCTCAATTAGTGACTGGCTGTGACGAGGGAGGGCTTATGCTGGCAGTCGAGGCATGCGCCGCCTGCTGTCTTGGAAAGGCCATGTGAATCCTGATGGGAATCCAGGTGCTCCACCGGTGTTTGAAGTGAAAACTCTCAGCAGGGGAGTCATGGCGACAGTCGAAATACCATTGAAACATGCCTCTAGAAGCCATCAGCACCTACTGCTTCCTGCAGGAAGCAACTGTGCACAGCACGTTCCAAGGAATAGGCAAGAGCTGATTCTGAGAAATAAACTGTATATATAGTCATGTTTGACATTGTGAGCCCCCAGGGAGCCTCCATGCTGTGCTTTGCATGCTGTGGCGGCAGAGAAGAACAATAAAAGACACCACACGCCTCACCGTCTCCAAAGCCCTGGTCTCACCTCCCTTGCATGTTATATCTTTCTACAACCCGACTGCCCAGGCGTGCATTTCAAACAGAGCAAGCATGGAGGCCGACTGCAACAGCGTCCTGCAAGCCCTGGAGGGCGTGCAGCATGGAGAGGGAACAGAACGGCTAGCAGCAGCGGCCACCAGAGCTGCTGCTGCCCTGAAGAACAAGAGCCTCTCGGTTCTTCAAACCAAGGAGAACATGGCAGTTGCGGCACAGATATGGGTAGGGAAGGCGGCTTGAGCATGTGGAAGAGAATTATGGCTGCTAGGAGGTGGCACTGGAGTGTTATCCCTGCTTAACCTGGCTGGCTGCAGAATGCCGCTATTGACATGGCGCAAGGTCAGGCCGCAACTCTGGACGTCGCAGCATTGAGGCAGTGCGCAAGGTGTGGCGCACCTCTAGTAACTCCTACTTGCCGTGCATGCGCCACACGCACACATTGAGTGATATCCAAGACAGGGTTTGTATTGACATGCAGCGAGCTGGTGGCAGCGCTACCACTGACCAATCTCCCGTCACAAGACAGGGCGGCGGCGGTCAATGTGCTGCTACAGGTGCGCCCCAACCAGCCGCCCCATGCGTGTGCCGCACTGGCTCAATGCAGCAGAAGCGTACATCTAAGGTCCTGCGGTGCTGCTGGCATGCAGACTGGGCGCAGCTGGGCTGGGCTGCAAGAGTACGAGGCAGCAGATGCCGTCCTGGCCAAGGGCATTGAGAGTGCTCAGTGGCTCCAGGTGGGTAGGAGACAAGTGCCTCAACCTGTCAGTGAGGCACTTCTATTGCAGCCCCTGTGCTACCTCTGATGAAGAAGATGTTGTTGCTAGCCTGTTGTGCGCAGGACACTTGCTTCGCAACGCGCAGTTGGAGCTCTCTAGAGCAGACATGTGCGGAGGTGTTCTTTGGCCTCCTTACCGAGCGCATGCTGGCTTGCCGCCAGCTTAAACAGCAGGTGGGTGCTCTTCTTTGAGTCAACGACAGCCGGGTGCAATGCAAGCCGAAGGCAGTGCTGTGCCGCATCCCTGCTCGGCAACGTTAGGTGCTATCAGAGTTAGAGCAAGATGTGCAGTGTCAGAGTGCCACCCGTCCGTGTTGCGGCTCACCGAATAACTGGCGCTGCTACATCTAAGCCCACTGCAGATGCTATTGGGCAGCCTTCTCAGCCAGGCGAGAATGTTTGCATGTGATGAGCGCATCCCACTCAGGCAGGGGTCGGCCTTCAAGCTGCTGCTGGTTCACCAGATCAAGACTCACAGCTTGACCCTGGTCCAGGTAGCGCAGTTTGAGATCCTCTAGCAAGGTTTTTCGACGCATGGCCGTAAGCTTAGTCAGCTGTACCTTGCCTCTCAGCCCCCAGTGATAGCAGCACACTGACTGACACCGTAAGTGCGTAACACTGGCATCGTGCAATGTGTGTCCAGGAGGGTGACGTAGAGCAGGCTGGCTCCCAACTAAGCCAGGCATATGAAATTCTTTGCACGTTAGAGCTGGTCAATGAGGACCTGGAGGCAGAAGTACAGGGCCTGGTGTGCCAGGTAAGACTTTCTGACAAAATATTGTACTTCATTCCTCCTCCACCATCTCTCTCCTGGCTCAAGCTGCTGCTGCGTCCGCTCCCAGGCTGACATGCACAGATGGCAAGACCTGCATCATCCACCCGTATGGTTGTTACCCATCTAGGAAGCTTATGGTCAGGTTGCTCTTTGCAGGTACTGGTCCTGCTGACCTGGTGCTACTCCAACTCATCTACCAGGGATGCAAGAGACCGTGCCCATAACTGCATCCAGGCCTTGCAAACCGCCGGCCCAGAACGCAGCAGCGGCTTTGTGACGCCCTTCCTTGCCCATCACCTGTTGCTGCAACAGAAGCGGTGCGCTGTGGCGCTCTGCCTCTCTGTACGGCAGTCCTCGTGCTGGTGATTGCATACCCTCTGTAGGCGCATGGCCTAGCTAGCACTGCTGGCTTTGATATCTTTGACCTGACCTTGCCAGCCTCGCAGGTTTGGCGAAGCCCAGACCGAGCTGCTGAACATTGTCTCCCATGAGGACGCCATACCTGAGGTCTGCATGGCTGCCATCACCGCAGCGCTGGCAGCCCCAGAGGGCCTGGAGTCTGTCCAGGCTGCGCTGCCTATGGTGCTAGAGCGTTTCTCAGGTATGGTCACCTTGGCTTGCTTGCACTTGGGGCGCTGCCTGCCCCTGCATGTGTGTGGTTTTGCGCTTTGCTGCAACGCGTCTCTGCCGTCTCTTTGCGGTACCATGACCTGCTAGTATCACATCCCTTGCCCTGCAGATGACCCTGCCGTCATACTTGCGCTGGCCGGCGTGCTGACCACCCCAGACAGTGCCAGCGTGGAAGTGGAGGAGCTGGTTTTGGAGGCGGTAGGAGACGACCGCTGGGAGGAGGTGCTGCAGGAGGCAAGTGATGTTTGCCGCTGCTGCCCGACTGACGCGCACGTGTCAGCGGGGTCAGCTGGCGCCTTCCCCAGTGGGCCGCTGCAGCATTTTGGACGATATTTCCTGCCACCCCTGTTTGCAAGTGCTGGAGACCTGCCGATGCCGTAAGTGCCACCTCCCTTCCTGCAGGAACCTGAGCACCGCCTCAAGCTGCATGGTGTTCTGTGGAATCATGCTGTGCACCTGTTGGAGGCCCAGCAGTATGAGAGGGCGCTGCGCTTCTTTTCGGCAAGCCTGGCATTTGTTGATGGCACAGACCGCAGGCTGTCATGTTTCCGCTCCCAGGCGGTCTGCTGCTTGTGCCTGCGCGAATTCAACAGGTGTGTCTAACGCCGGCTGACATTCATGCCAAAGCTGCTGGTAGTGAGGAGGTATGGCGGCTGTGCCGTCAGCTACACAATGACCATGCTGATGTATCGTGCCACCACTCGACCTGACGTACCTTGCTGTTGACACACCAATGCACAAGCCGTAGGCAATGTACAATGCCACATCGTACTCAAAGTGATACATTGCAGGGCACAGCATTACCTGTCAGCCGCGGAGCAGCCAAAGAGCCTGCCTACCGGCTTCCTCAGGTTGAAGGTGGCGCTGGCCGCCCAAGCGGCAGCATCAGCAGCCGTCTCCCAGCTGATGGGCTGTGAGGGGGCCTCACCAGACATGCTCAGGGTGCGGGTTCGCTACCTTCGATACCTTGCATAGTGCTATGCAGTGTTAGAAACGCCCCCTCCCACTGATTGTGCAGCAGACTGTTCTGCGACTTCACACATCACAACCTGGGTGCTGCAGATCGCCTGCTTGGAGGCACAGGAGGCCGGCGTTCCTAGTGCAGCAAAGCAGGCCCTGGTGATGCTACTGGACAAGCTCTCCGCAGACAGTGGTGGTGACAGCCAGCAAAGCCCCGGTTATGAAGCTACAGTCTTCACCAACCTCATCAAACTGATCCTGGTGGGTGCTGGGGATGTCATGAGCAACGGCTGGGTGTTTAGATCTCTTGTCCAGAACTCTTGCTAAAATGGCTTTGCAAGGTGCTGCCCTGGGTTCAGGTGGTGATCTAGATTGCTAATAGCTGAGACTCAGCGCTGCACTGTGAGACATGCCGTGGCACGTTTGTAAGGGACAGTCGTTGTTGTGCTGCTTCTTCAGGACAACGATAAGCAGTCAGGCCATGGGGGTACTGCGCCCATGGATGCTGATAGCGATTCTGCTGCTGGAGATGCAACTGAAGCTTCTCTGCCTCCAGCACCAAGCCGCTCCTCTGAGCTGGCCAAGCACCTGGATGCAGCGGTGCAGCGCATGAAAGCTGTGGGGCACGATAAGTTCTTTGGCATGGAGGTGGGGAACTGAACCACCGAATGAGCATAACCGGCAATGATATGCTCTAAGGTTCTCTGGATAGCCGACTCTTAGCATGGCACGTGACACTGATGACAGGACAACTACAAACCTCGGCCAGAAACCTCCTGTGCAGGATGGGAAGCCAGCCCATGCTCTTGAGTGGCTGGCACTGACAGCTTGGTCATGTGCCATCGAGGCCTCCCAGCAGAGCGAGATGCAGCAGGCAGCGCTACTCATGGCAGCCTCTGGCGAGTTCTGGGCGGCCCACCAGCAGCCCACCCCGGCTGTGCTATCCAAACAAAAGGTAGAGCAGTGCTATCCAGTGTCAACCAGCCAGACTTTGAAACTCACTCCAAGCATTGCAGTTGAGAACTTCGAGGGATGAGAATGCCTCTGCCTCCTCGAGGTGCCGCATGGGCGGAGCACAGCAATGGTTGCTTGCCCTTCTTGGTTCCCGTCGCTAGCAAGAAGTGGATGCTTTGCAAGTACTTTGCTAAGCCGCAATACAGCTGCCCAGCCACACACCCCTAGCTTGCCCTCCTTGGTGGTGTGCCATCTGCAGGCGGCCTTCCTCTTCGCAGCCACCTCAGCCCTGGATGTGCACAGTGAGAGGCCCGAGTTTGACAACGCCCTGGCGCTGGCTGGCGAATACCTGCTCAGGGCAAAGCAGGCTGCTGGTGCCGCACAGAGCGGCCTGCCGCTGGGGGCAGCATCAAGCGACCCCAAGGCTGACGCCTTCCTGCTGCTCACGGTGGGTGGAGGTGTGTGGCAGGCGTGGAGGTGTAGTTGCCTGCCAAAGCCTGGCATGTGTTCAAGGGGACAAACATTACACCCTATGCTGTGTCACCATCTCCAAACCTGGCATTGCCCTGCACCCTGAGTGCGAGTGAGCCGCCTCTTCAAATCGGCAATAATGCCTTTCCTTGATTAGAATGTTGGGGTATGAGTTACCTGCAGGAGTTCCAGTTGGCCACCCGGCGCAAGGACATCAAGACTCAGCTGGAAGTGATTGAGCGCAGCAAGGGCGTGCCTGGCTTCACTGCTGAGTGCTTTGCCAAGCTGGCAGCACTCTGCAAAGGTGGATAGCACATGCACCGAGCCACTGTTCGTGCCCAGTGTTTCCTGGGAAGCGGGAGCAGCCCTTGCTAGTTTTGTGGAGTGAGGTTTCTGTGGGGCTGTGCCCAGGCAGTAACGACTAGGGGTTTGCGGGCAGGTGTGGCCGCCATGAAGCCTGGGAAATACATATGTGACAGTCGATGTCACATGCGCACTGCAGATGGGTCATACAAGAATTTGGATGTGTGCAAGGCAGCGCAGCAAGCAGCGCTGCAGCGGCTGACGTCCGACCCGGCCATGAACTACCCAGTGGTGGCGGCAGTGAGTCCTGGCCACTACCTTTACAGAGAATGTCATTTGGGCTTCGCAACCAAATTCGTTCCACACTTGCCGCTAGTACACCTAGCAGTATGCTGGGTGTACAGCCTCTGCCACTAGCTTTACTGCACTACTGTGTCAGTCACTCTGAGCTGCCCTAGGCTGCCCTGCTCTGAGCTGCCGGGGTCACATGCTGCTGCCGAGGTTGACTTACACGGCAAGATCAGCAAAGGAGCCCGAACAATGTCGCTTCTCAGCGCTAGATCAACTCCACGTGTGCCTCGCAGACGCTGCGCTCACTCATCGAGCTCAGCAGGGCTGATGTTGACAAGCTGCAGCTGCTGAGAGAGGCACAGAGCATCCTGGACACCGCACCCAAGGTGACCTGGGCTGCCCTCCCCGGTCAACCTCAGCATACTTGCCACCGCCCTATTCCACTGCCTGCCGCTGCATCACTTCTAGCAGCCTGGATGCAGCTTTCTAGCAGACACAAGGCACACTGGCATGCTCTGTGTCAAGTTCAGCCTAGCTCACTTGTTGCTCCCATGCAGGGCACTTACCCTGATCTTGAGACGAGATGGCTCATTACCCATGCTTGGAACCGCGGCCACACGGTGTACCAGGTGCAAGGCGGGCAAGAGGGGATCCAGTACATGCAACTGGCGTTGGACATGCTCAACAGGCACTGCCCTACTCTGGCTGCCAAGCACAAGGTCAGTGCCGGGCATGTCTTCATTGCCATGCACTCCCGCTGTGTCATTTGGGACAGTCAAGCTGCATTACTTTCTGCTCTGTGCCCTGGGCCGTCCAAGTTAGGTGCACTGAGACTGCAGGCAGACCTGCACTGAGCGATAGCCACAGTGTGGTGGTTTCGTGCATCCTCTTTACAACTGCTTTGTCACAAGGGTTGTGGCACAACGGTTGTGGCACAACGGTTGCGTGCAGGAGGACATGGAGGCAGCCCTTGCAGCCGCCGTGCCTGACCAAGCCCAGGCAGGAGGAGGCAACCCATAAGCATTGTGATCCAACGGAAGTGCTACGGGTGCCAGGTTGCTGCTGCCGGCTGACAATGGTGCTGTGTGACCGCAGGGCAGCAAGGTGCTGCCTACCATATCCGAGCAGCACTTCAGCATAGCTCTTCTGACTAGACTCCGTGTAATATGCAGCCAGAGAGAAACCGCGCATCTGTTGCGAAGGTCAATCATGCTCCTAGATGCGTGTGCAGTCAGTGTGATAGGGGCGAGCCCAAAATCTGCACGGATATCAGCACTGCTCAGAGGGTAGCACCCAAAGGTATAGCACCCAGCCGAGCGCAACATGCACAGGCCCCAAGGAGCACCACGGAACACTTGATGCCTGAGGCAACGGGCTGCAATGACAAAGCAGCAGCGAAGAAACCACGAGAACCATAAACCACAAGCTTCTCCACAAGCTTGTCCACAACGTGCCAAGGCCATGTCAACGAGCGCTTGTTACAAAAGCAGCGCCGCAGCTATCTCGTCAGCTGCTGCCCGCCCGCTCAGCCAGGCGTCCTCCACCGAGCTCCCCAGGCAGAAGTCCCCACAGGCTACTAGCCGCTGCCGTGGAGCCGCCAAGCACGGCACGCCTAGCGGCCTCTGAATGAAGCCGCGGCCCCAGCGCTGGGCATGCAGGTGGGCAGGCTGTGGCAGAGCCTGCAGTGCAACCCGTGCGATGACATATGCTAAACAACATGCACTTTTGACTCACTTTGCTCCCTCTGCAATTGCTGCATGCCAGGGCCAACTGACAAGCTCCGTGGCGGGCATATGAACAGACCCCAAGCTCCTCATATAGATGCATGGCAATGTGCAGCCTCAAATGTGCAGCTCAGGTATTACCTGACCAGTCAGCGGCTCCATCAACCGCTGAAACTGCTGATACAGCACAGTCGTCAGCCCCTCTAGGTAGCTTTTGGTTTGGGGGTTGTACTGCCCTTGGACATGCAAGGGAAATTCTTGCAAGAGCTCCTGAGCATAGTCTGGCGTGGTGATGCCCACCCAGCACTGTGACTTGTCCAGTGACCGCCCTGCACCAGCAGCAACAGGCAGCAGCAGGAAATGCGTGGCTTGGGCAGCACAACTCTGGGGTGCATGCAGGTAGTGTGTTGGTGCAGCACAGTTGGACACCACAGCTTCATGCTGGTATAATAAAGACAGAGATGAGGTTCCTATCTCCACTGCTTGCAAGGATTGCTACTGCATCAGCGGCCAGCCAACAAAACAACCCTGCTGTGGATGGGGCAGTAGTCGGACAGAATGCTGGAGAACAGCAACGGACGACTCAGGAGAGACTGCCATCTTCACCCCTCCAACAGATTTGTATACCTGGCTTCTTGGAGTCACACGCCACCCATTGGAAGCCACTCCCCTCACTGACTGTTGCGCCATCAAAGGGGATTGCCAGCGGTGTGTCGAAAGCAACCATCAGCGTAAAGACTGGGTCGGAAACCGCCTCCTGTATGCGCCTGACAGCATTGTCCACTGTAGGGTCGACGCCATGTAGCTTGACATAGCCGGCGCTGTCTGCAGGGCAGGGGTTGCGCAATAGCCCCTGGTTTGATTGATGGGCATATTACATCCTAGCCCTTTCTTGCCCCACTTGTGGGGGCCCATGGCAGCATGGTCGGTGGTGGTACGCTGTCAGACAGGACAAGACTATTAGATTGCTGTTGCAATTGTCGAGTTTGTGCAGCTAAACCTAACCTGTCTTTTGAGAAGAGTGCGGAATCACCGCATGTTTACTAGTAAGCGTGCACCACAACAGGGCCCACCTGGCAGTCCTGTTAGTGAGTCAGCCATGACCAACGCCTTGAAGGTGCCCAGCGCCACTGGCTGACTTAGGCCACCAGCAGCAGCTGCAGCTGGGGCCCTCAAGCTGCCTTGAAGCTGCCATAGCTTCAGCTCATTATCCCAGGCTGCTGCTTCCACCTGCACCAAGCGACTGCGGTCAGCAATTGGGGGTAGGGCAGGTTCAGGCAACACAACAATTCCAAAGCCGACTTTAATCGTCCTTTGGAGAAATGTGCAACCTGGCAGCTTCCACCTTAAGGTCGACACCACATGCATTGATATTTGCGCAAGACAGTGCACACTTATTCCACTATGTGCAGCAATGAACACCATGCCCACCTTGTGTGACAGATGTACCTTTCCCCTGCCACTGCCTTCCAGCTGCTGCACCATGTACCCACACACTGACTGCATGCTGGGGACTCCAACAAATATCGGCCCTGGCTGCAGGCTGCTGAAAAAGCCCCCAGTCCGTGGCTGCCCCATCGGTAGTGCTGCTTCTCCCCGGCTTTTGGATTGCGGTCCTTGCGGCTGGGAGGAGATCATTGTGCGCAATGGTAGATTGGCTTCTGTTGGCCAGGGCTGGAAGGTGCCAAGCGTAGCATCCAGGCAACCAAGCCTGCCTTGCCAGCGCTGCACCACACCTACAGGCAACTAGTGCATTACATCACCATGGCTCTTTGAGCTATCGTTCAGTGGGAGTTACGACACAACTGAGCTAGCCTTCTGCCAAAGCAGAGCGCTGGCATGCAACAACATCCTTTTTGAGCGTTACTCTCTGACCGCACCTGCTCTAACCCAACTATCGACAACCTCTTTGAAGGCAGTGCCTTGGGGCGCTACGAGCTGGCAACCATGGTCAAAGGCGTACTGCTCCATCGTGCGGCTGCAGCATCGCCCACCTGCAGAACGGCTCCTCAGGACCCCATGCAATAAGGCTTCAAAGTACTTGGCTCACTTATGGAGAAAGACAGTCGAGCCTTACCAGCGGTGCGGGTGCCCATGTCAAACACTATCAACGAGGTGCCCCTGCTGGCCAGCTCGAGAGCACAGGTGAGCCCAGCGAGGCCTCCCCCTATCACAGCCACATCAGCTGCCTGTGGTCTAGCATCCACGTGCAAGGCTGCCACTGACCGCAGATTCGAAACTGTAAACCTGGTGGGGAAAGGCCTGGTAGCCTGCAATACTTTCTCCGTACACACCAACATCACAGCTTGGTCATTGAAAGCCCCAGTACGAGGCTAGAAACACACAGGCTAGGGGCTTGGGGTAGGTGTGGCTGCTATGCACCTCTGACGTGGCATGCTGACCTGGACAAGGCGCAAAGTGCTACAGGTGGCCCTGTAGGACTGCTGGTCACCTCCTACCAGGTAATTATTGATCTATCTTTCTGCATGTAATTTCAGCAATCCTGTAGAGGTCTTCTATTGTGATGCCAGGCATGACGTCAACTGGCTATGCCCTGGTTGTGATAGACATGCAAGAACACTTTAGAGGGATTGCAGAACCCATCATCTCGGAGCTTAACCACACCATCGAGGCCTGCCACCTCCTAGGCATACCCGTGATATTCACGCAGCACGGCCACCCCGATCCAAGGGCGGAAGAACAGACCAACGTGAGCACTGGGCATACCCCCGCACCCTGCACCGACAGTTGCAAGGATGTGCAGTGTTTCACCGGTTCGGCAACAGGATACGGGCTGTTCCTTGTGTCCTGCATCACTTCAGGCCTAGGCTAGGCCCACATGGCACCACCCTGGGTGCTTGTGCAGGTGCTGGTGAAGTGGTGGGGAGCACAAGACTCAATAAAGTGAGCCTGGCACGTCACACTTGGCACCAGGTGACCTCAATGCCTGCCTCCCACATTGGTAAGCTAGCGCGCACGCACGATTGGTCCACCCAAGCCGCCACGCTCCCTGTGTGCGCAGGTTTGGGTCGAAGAGCTGGCGGCTGCTGCCTGAGGTGCACCGCAGCAAAGCGGACACCTTTATCACCAGCAAGCAGACCTACGATGCGTTCCACAAAACTGAACTTGAAGAGGTTCTTGAGGCCTGTGGGGTTGGGCAGCTGATCATCTCGGGGGTGATGACCAACTGCTGCTGCGAGACGACGGCCAGGCGCGCTTGACGTCTGCTTTGGCTTGACGTTATTCGACAGGGATAGTAGACGCGCGGTATGTGGCAGCTCTACCCGACCGGCTTTCTGGGGGTGTTGCGCCCCTGAGGGGCGCCTTCCAAGACTGGGGTTAGAGCCTGTGAGATCCCCTACACTGTCTGAGCAGATGTTGCAGCATCTCTGCGTAGGCTGCCTCTTAGACACTTGCTGTGCTATCCAGGTGATATGAAAGGGTAGGTTAAGCTGTAGTACAGTTGCTGTGATACTTACCTTGGAGAGTACGGCATGTCTTAACAAGTGTGACTCCTGCAGGGTATGTAATAGTCTAACCAACTTCAAGGTCTGGCTGGTATGTGCAGGTCAGCCTTTGTCAAAAACTACGACGTCACTTTCCTGAGCGACGGGACCGCCACTTCCTCAGAAGAGATGCACCGCGCCACACTCCTCAACATCGGGGTTGCCTTTGGTAGGGTGCTGACCTGTGCTGAGCTGCGAGATGAGGTCAAAGTCGCAGCAGGGGAGGCGGAGCCTGACTAAGGGCTACCTAGGGGGCACCCCACGCATAGCTGCTGCAGCTGGGCGTGTAAGGATTTGGGCAGCTGGGCAGCGTATCCTGAGAGCTCTTGGGAAGCATGGCGACTACCCTGCATACTTATATCTGTAGCATATAGACAGGGGACTTCTTATTGATTGTAGAGCTTGGAGGAATCCCACTAACTGGTCCCAGTGGGAGCTAGAGATGCCTCATGGGGCGGTGTGTGATAGATTCCTGTTGCTGCTCCTCCATAGAGTAAGAGGTTGCATTATATCGCTCAGGCTTCGTTCATGTTATCAAGTATTAGATGATTTCAAGGGAGACCGTAAAGCGGGCCATAAACTGTACAACACCAACACCATCAGGACGTGTCACAAACTGCGTGAATGCGAGGGGGACAACACTGCTGGGAGCGACACGAGCAGTGATGGGAGAAAGAGCTGGGAAAGGCGGAGGGAAGGAAAGAGCATTGAAGCATGAGACGGATATAAGCATAAATACTGCAAGGGACTGTACATGACACAAAGTGCAGCAGACAACGAAATGCACGAGAGAAACATGAAAGAAAGAGCACCAAGAAAATGCAAAAAGAGCACCTTGAATGTCAGGCCGCTGCCAAGGACTGTTCTACGCAGGTGGCAACTGGTTGTTGTTTTGAGAGCCCACCACAAATATGACGATGCACGCCACGCCGTAAAGGACTGCCAGACAGCCCAGCGTGTACCGCTGCAGCTTCAATGCCAGGTGCAGCGCAAAGTGCTTGTTGCACCCCATCTCCGCTGCAGTCTCTGTCAACATAAGCCGCTGGCGGCCCAGCCAGGACAGCTTCCTGGCGCTTGCTACGCTGGTGTTTGCTCTCCGCACCCCCAGCCATGCGGGCTTGCAGCGACTGAGCCATCTTAGCAGGCCGCGGCTTTTTGAAGCTGCCTTGGCACCTGCGTCGCCAGACTCTGCTGCAACCCCGGCATTCAGATCTGGGTCTCTACTGCGTTTGGGGGCCTCCTCATCATCATCTTGGTGCGTAGACCAGCAGCCCAAGCACCCTGCTCTTTGCAGCTCCTCGGATTCACAGCTGCTGGCGTCGCTGAGACTGCTGCCCTCCGTGCTGTCTGTATCGCTGCTGCGCTTCTTTGCCCTTGACCTGACCAAGGGATCCGGCACCGCGCCCAGTCCTGCTAGTGGCTGGCCTGCATGCCCCAGGAGAGCTCCCACATAAGGGGCGACACACTGAAGGGAAAAGCTGGGCAGCAGAGGAGAAGTGTGGCGCGCCACGCATCACTGCTCAAGCACTGCCTGCTCGGCACGCCAGGAGACAGGGTGTCTTCCTAACAGTGGATACGAACGGCGAAAGCTGCGGCAGCCTCCTTGTGATCGTACATGCGCTGAAATCTAACACAGCAATGCACAAGTGGCCGGCTATGGACACCCAGAAGGCAACTCACATCCGTTCAGCCTGGCGCCCTCATCCTCGTCACTGAAGTCCTTGCTGGTGTGGCGCACCGATCCAGAGCGCCCCGCTGCAAGTCGCGGCTGGGCAGCACTGCTGCCATCACCCATATCAGGTACCGCTAGTACCGCTGCTGGTATATCGTGACCCCCACCACCAGCATGCCCAGTCACCATGTTACCACCACTGACTGCAGGCTCCGTATTGCCTTGCTGCCGCCGTCGCCGCCGTCTCAGCCCCGCTGCTGATGGCTGCTTAGCCACGCTGCCACCTGCTTGCGCTGCGCCTTGGCGGGCGGTTAACAGATTACTCAACTGTTTGTCAAACTGCCGGCTAGCCCGCTGGGCACGCTTCGTGGCCCGCCGGTTACTGGGCAGTTCAATCATCTCAAACACCAGGAAGGAAAGCACGCCCACCAGTGCCAACACAACATAGGAGACCTGCACAGGAAAACAGTGTTGAGACACACCAACGGGTTAGCTTTGGTGGACCCACGAGCACAGTGGTTGCCACAAGACATCGGACAAACACGGTCGTGGTGTGGTATGTCAGAGCAAGTTGTGTCATTTATTCCCCTTGCCAGCTACCGCTGCAGAGAGCTCATGCAAGCACATCCATTGCACAAAGGCACAAGCAATGCCTCCTCAAACAGTCGTACAAAATCAACCTCGGAACTATTTTCATTGACATATCGCCGGGAAGCCCCTCCACCCGGGCATGCTAGCCAGACAAGCACGGGGTTCTTGGGGAGTGTCGAGGGGGCAGGGAAGTCACTAATGACAAGGAACTCAAGGTATGGCGGGAGGCCCCTGAGCGAGCAGGACGGTGCAGGTACGATGCGTGTCCATAGGTAATTCCAGCCCTCCAGCCCTCAAGAGCCAGCAATACACTGCACGCCCCCGCCCACCTACTCCAGGCCAGCACAGCTCCCGGCAGCACTCACCGCTGCTAGCTGCTGGATGGGCAGGGCGGTGGAGGCCTCAGGGATGCTGCCGCTGACCGAGTAAAGGACAGCCGTGAGCGTGAGGAAGAAGGTCACTGCAGTGGAGGCAATGATACAAGCAATCTATTTATCACTCACTCACTCACTCAAGCAATCACTCGATCGATCAAGCAAGCAAGCAAGCAGGCAAGCACGCCGGCCAGGTGTAGGCCTCCCATGCCTTGCATGCCCCAACAGAGCTGCATGTGCAGCGCAGGTGTTCGTCCCCTGAGGCATTCTGGAGCACACAGCTGGACTAACAGTCACCCGCAGGACATAGATTATGCCGACCGACCAAAGACAAGAGCCTTCAAAGACCCATCACCCTCCTTGTGGGACACTCAGTGGGTGAGACCGAAGTGCTTTGCCATGGCACCATATCCTCCTCAGGGGGTTAAGCACATGAGGCTGATAAAACCGAGTGCAGCTTGCTGTCCCACCCCTGATGTCCCACCTCCCCAGAAGTGCACCCACCTATCACCCCTAGCCGTGTGCCCAGGTGCTTGGGGTGCACTGCCGACACCAGCAGCGATAGGTAGACATTCAAGATGATGGGCAGCAGGGCGGTGATGAGGTAATACACGCTGACCCGTCTGGCCACAATGACAATGTTGAAGCCGGTGTGGTTGCTGGTGGTGCTCACGACGTCAAAGCCCCCCTGGCTGCCCTCTGCAGCTGCCAGCGGCAGGGGGTCGCCGGGGGCGGAGAGGGAGGAATCTGCAGCAACAAGCCAGGGTGCGTGCTTCAGATTCCATACTGCCTACAACCTCTACGGAATGGGCTGGGATGCAAACGTACAGCAGGGTTACAGCCACGTCACACCACAGCACACACGGCTGTCAAGGAAGGCCTGATGATCGCTTGGGGTTTGGTGGTTTTGTGCGTGGCTCTAGCTCCGCACTCTTCCCAAACCAGCTCCTGCCCAACCCCACCATGCAGCATGGCAGCCAGGAAGGAGGTGTTAAATGGCACCACATAAAGGGACTTGATGTCCCAGCCCGCCACGCGGTCGCCTGTTCCTGGCTGGTACATCTGAACGCCCGTCAGAGATTCCTTGATGCTGCAGGCCAGGGACAGAGAGGGGGGCGTCAGCAACAAGAAGCATCATGGGTTGCGGAAATGACAAGAGCAGGCGTGGCCGTACCAGCCCTGGAGCTGACACCACAATGTAGCCATGCTGCAGTGAGTCGAGCTGGCCCATGAGTCCAGCTGGTCCAGTCGATTCTGCCAGCCATGAGATGAGGGGTGAGAGTAAACACTTCTGGCAGCCGAGGGACTACAGCACACAGCAGCGCCCCAGGCAAGTGCAGCTATATGCCTCAACAGATGGACATACCAAAAAATCTCTTCTTTTCATATACCTATATATACAATATGCTAAATATATGATAACCAATTGTTGTAGTCACAGGGTACAGAGCCGGCCTCCAGATGTGTGTACAATCCTTCAGACACTCCACCTGCCACTTACTAAATGGGGCTGACATTGGCGTCCTTTTCTGCTAGCTCAAGTTGGATGATGAGATACTGGTCATCGAAAGGGAAGGCATGAAACTGGAACGGGGTATAAAACTCGCCCTGCAGGCACCACTATAGAAGATCAGTATACCAGTGTGAGGGCAGGAAAGAAGCTCGGTCAGCATGTGATGCTGTTTGCAGCCCATCTCAGATCCTTGAGCGGGCAAGTCAGTGGGAAGCCGGGGTGGGATTTAGTGCCCAGAATGCCACGTTTAGGACCTTGTCAGATACAAAACCAGAACGGAGGAGGACTGAGGAGCTCTGCAGTGGAGAAGCGCGCAGGGCAGGGTAAACACCTACTTCTCGCGTGGGGCACACCCACCACGTCCACACCTGATCTGCAAGACGATTGAAAGCTTTACAGTGCAGCAAGGGTGCAGGGTCAACACCTACAGGACTTCTCCCTGGGGCCATACCACCAACCCCACAGCTTACCTGCAGGTGAGTCCACCAGCCCACCGCGCCATTCTCAAAGATGATGCCATAGCGCACCACATTGGAGCTGCTGAAAGCGCGCACGTTGGTGACGTCAAAGTGGGGCAGGAAGATATGGTCGCAGCTGCAAGGGGGTGGGTAAGCCATGGGGAGCAGTAGGTGCTTTGCTATCTAGCTGCTGGCGCGCTGGGTAGAGCACTACTTGCCGTGGTGGGTGACGCCTACCCGGCCAGGGGGAGGCAGAATTCACACACAATACACGACCAGCTCACCAGCGCTCCCCCGGCATCCACGCATACTCCATGGAGCATGGCTTCTTGCAGCTGCCTGCCTCCTCTGCTGCAGCAGTGCCGTTGATGAGTGCTTCCTCTGCCCGAGGGTCTTGCCAGCTGAGGTACAAGTACACCACAGCCTGCATGGGAACAGACACCCTCGTCTGTGTTCTGACGATGGGCAAAAGCCTTGGATGGGCAACTTGGGGACTGCAACGGTTGAGTCTGTCTGGTCAAAGCCTTGAAGTGCCCTGGAGCGTTTCTGGGTTTGCATCATCAGATCAGCCTAGCTCCTGTTGCATGGTTGCTCACCTCAAAGCGATACAAGTTGTCATCTATTGCCAGCATGCGGTCAATGACGGCGCTGACATACACTGTGGTGCCTCCCACTGGCGGCCTGCACCCAGCTAGGAGCCTCGACGGCGATACTCATATGTACCAAAAAGTCGCAGCACGAGGGCCACCCTGAGGTTGATTGGCACCTCTCGTTAACCCCAGGCTGGCAGTGGGTGGAAAGGTGGTGGTCTTAGCTGGTGTGCCCAATACAGAAACTAACTGCAGTAGGGCTCCCTCTTTTTAACAGCATCTTCTCTGGGCTGCAGCTTGCAGCCCTTGTCCTCACCCATGCTGACTCACCAGCCCTGGCCCTGTAAGGGGCTCAGCCTCTGCCCTTGGACGCTCAAGGCGCAGCCCAATAGCAGATAAAAGATGGTATACGGGCGTACAGTCACGCCCATATCCCTTGTTCTCTCAACCAACGGAGTATGGATGAAATGTCAGCAACTCTCGTCGCCCTCTATCGAGCCAGAGCAGGAAACTTATATATGATTTCTAAAAATACCGTGAGGAACAAACTCATATATCATTGATCCGCAACCCTGTTCTCAAAGCTAGTTTGGGCTGAACTAGTTGATCAATCGGGCGGGTAATCTGATCATGACACAGGAACCAAGCCCATTGGGTATCATGCACAGTCAACTGTGGCAGGGCCACATTATTGTACCATGAGGGCGCTGTACAGCTTGCGTGCCGTGACTAGAGGCTGCAGTGAGCTGCTGCAGGCAGCAGCGCGCAGTGCAGAAGGTAATATTAGCAATTTGGTTGCTGCATGTAACTGCCGGAGACCTTATGTCTTAAGGGTTTTCGGGGTGTCACCGCAGGTGGTACCGTTGCTTGGGAGGGCGTCGCAGCAACGCAGCTGCAGCAGTGTAGATGGTAGGTATCTTCCCTATGCGATGCACCGGGGTGACTGCCGTTGCTGGACGCACTGTTTGGCTGCAGCCACGCTGGCTGGGAGGTGCAAGGTTGGATGCTTCGCGCAGCGTCCAGGCTTGCACCTATTGTCGCTGCTGCAGGGCTTCGAAGAAGCAGGGAGGCTCTACACAGAACAACAAAGACTCGCTACCCAAGTATCTGGGCGTGAAGCTGTATGGCGGCCAGCGGTGTATACCCGGCAACATCATTGTGCGGCAGCGGGGCACTGAGTTCCACCCTGGTGATAACGTCGGCATGGTGAGCACCTCCAGTTAGCTCATGAGGAAAGAGGCTGGGCTGGCTTTTGGGAATGCATCCCGTCTGCTTTACCTTCATCCTTGGTACGCAAATTGGTAGTTCATCAGTTACTAGCAGGTGGATCATGGGTAGCTGCCAAAGGCCAGTGCTTGGCGGACATTATGGAGCCCAAGAGGACGACGGAGCAGGGTTGCAATTGCCCCAAACTATTGCCGCCCGTTCGTTACCTGGCTGCAGGGCAGGGACCACACCCTCTTTGCGCTTGTCCCCGGCACGGTGAAGTTCAGCTACAACCGCCAGAAAAAGAGACGGTTTGTTAGCGTTGAGCCGCCGGAGGCAGCGGTAGCGGCAGCAGCAACAGCAGCTCCGCCAGTGCAGATAGCAGCGGCAGGGCAGCGGCAAGCCACGGCAGCGTGAGGGCGAGCGGCCCCTTGCGGCCTCGTCCGTTCTGGTCCTGTATGCTTTTTGGCTGGATGGCTGGAGACGGCGCAGGGACTGGCTGCCTGCTCTGATCTAGCTTTAAAATCGCAGATTTTACGTAGGAGATAGGACCCATGCGCCAACACACGTAGGGGACCTTGCCCGTATGGTTAAGGTACGCTTTTGTGATATAAGAGGCCTGTGATATAAGAGGCCTGTTCATTAGAGTTTGCGTGATTTGATTTATCACCAGAGGTTGGTCATCTCCTCTCCCTGTTGAAGTCGTGTCTTACTGCCTGACCGGTTTGGGGCAACCCCATTGTGTTGCTCCCAGTATGAAGGGGGAATAGCGTATGAGAAGTGCAGGTGCATGGTCGCAACAAGCCACGGCACTGGCAGTCTGCGGCTCAGCACTGTCTGTCATTGAGTTGCTTGACCAGTGTGGCAGCCCATAACACGCAAAGCGAGGCTCTCTAAGGGGCGCAAAAGTATTGAAGTAACCTGGGCACTGAGTATCTTTGAAGGCTTGCTGCCTGGGCAGAATGACTGAGCGGGCCTGTGCAATTCTGGCAAATAGATAGGTGCATGGGCTTGGAGTGCATGGATCTTGCCTATAGGCCATGCCCTGCAATGCAGAGGCAATGGCGGGTGCGCTCAGGTTCAACTTCGCCACAGCGCTTTGGCAGGACAGATTGGAGGCACAACAGGTAGGTCAGTACTTCAATACTCAGGTGGCATAAAACAGTAGAGTGCGGCGTATATTTTTGAAGCAAAGTAACATGCATGGCGGTTGTCGCCTAGCAGCTCGGAACACGTCGTGGCTGGTGTCAGTGTAAAGTTCCTGTACCGGAGCTATTTTCTGCAATTTTAATAGGGAAATGTTGGGCTATTATCGTCCAAGGTTGTAGGGCTAGCTTGTCTGTAGTAAATCACACTTGCGGGCCACACATGACAGCGGCAGTGGTGTCGGCAGTCTCGTTGGACTCCGACGCCAAGGGAGCTAGCAGGCAAGTGCCTGAATGGTGTGGAAGTGACTTGAACAGCGATAGGGTGCTCGAGGGAAGCAGCCTCCCAAACGCAAGGTTACCAGGGGCCCTGCAGGGGAGGGAGGCCAAACACGAGCGAGGTGTGTAAAACCTGGGGCAGAGATTGTACTTTATGTATTGTGGTGCTATGCAGATGCACAAGCCCCTCTGCGGGCCTAGAGCAAGCGCCACAGCAGACAGGGCCCGTACCCCCTGGCTCGCATCAAAGCCTGGCTGCCCTGTATGAGGTGAGGCTCGGCTGCGGTACATGTGTCTCCTTTGTGGCCAGGCCTGCAGTAGACGACCCCGCAACACACACCATTCTATTGGAGCTGCCTGCAGCGCGGGTCTGTGGTTGTGCGCGTAACAAGTACACCAGCTGTGTTTTGTTGCCGGAAGAGTGGCTTGGTGGCTGGGGTGACATGTGCAGGCTGAGTGCCGGGTTCGGGAGCAGGCTCAGCAGCTGGCTTGGGAGCTCCAGCAGGAATACCGTGCTGCTGGTAGGCTCGTGGCGGGGGCAAGTATTTCTGGGTGCAAGCCTGTCCTCAAGGCCCCCCGGGTGTAAGCTGCCCTCCTCCCGCTCGTCGGTGTTGCATTGTGTGGGTTCACAAAATTCCACCTTCAGCAGCGTGGCGTAATGGTCGATGCTGTGTGGGTGCACTATGGCAGGTGCACAGTTTCCCCTGGTGTTCCAGCAGCGCTAGAACTCATTTGGCAGAGCGGCCACCAGCGGTGCAGGACTCACCAACTCCATCTGCTCCCCGTGGTCTGCATGAGCTGTGCACCCCTGCTTACGTGCCCCTGCAGTGGCTGAGCTCGAAGAGGAGCAGAGGCAGAAAGGGGCCTTGTTGGAGGCCCTGCACAGGGTGCAGGCACGCTATGCCAGCCTGGCCACGCTGCCTGCTGTGCGGCGGTCGAGGGTTGGGTCACCGGAAGCGCAGGGCCATGCTTTGTCACGGGAGCCACCCGAGGATGGCACAGATGCCGTAGCCGGGGCAGCGCTCCCAGCCGATGCAGCGGAGCCAGCTTTCGCAGCCGAGCAGCAGAGCAGGGCCACCTCGGAGCACTTGGGCGAGCACAGCAGCACTCCTCCCTCACAGACAGGAGGAGCTCAGGCACAGGGCAGCGAGGAGGGTGTGGACCCAGCTGAGCTCGGGCTGACTTGGGAGGAACTGCGGCAGGCTTACGAGGAGGCGCAGGCGCTAAATGTGGCCCTGGAGGGGGAGGTGGAGCGGGCGCAGCTGGAGAGGGACGCAGTGCTATATAGGTGGGGCAGGGGAGGGGCCGCTACGACGGGTGGGCTTTGAGGGGTGGGGGTGCGGGCGCCGAAGGATGATCATGTAGTGCTGACCAGGGGAGGGGTCTGAGGGTGGGCAGCAGCGATGGCCGCAAGGGCAGACACTCTTGAAGGCGGTAGCTGTTGGGTTTGGATGTGGCTATTGTCTTTGGGCAACATGATGACCAGACAGCTGGAGTGGTGCAGGGCAGGGTGACTGTGGCAGCTGCAGCGGCTGTGGGTGGACTCATTGAGGGGGAGCTGCTGTTGGGAGAAGGTCTTGCGGTTGGGTATTGTGCAAGGCTGAGAGGCGGCGGGATGCAGTACTGAACAGCTTGCTGGTAATGGGCGGGGTTTGACATATGCAGCGATGGAGGAAAGGGCAACTCGAGTGAAAAGGTTGCACAAGGGGCATCGGCGCATTTTTCCCTGATATGTTGGCAGGGAGCTCCGTGTGAGACGTGCCGAGGTTTGCCAGCGGGCTCAGTAACGAGCCAAAGGCTGGCCTCTAGAAAGGCTGATGTGTGTGCATTGCATAGAAAGCAGAAATCTCGTCAGGACTATGCCTCCAGCGGCCAGCAGCTGCGGAAGGCTTGCGGAAACAGTCCTTGCCTTGCCGACTGCCGAGTTACTTCTGCCGTGCTGCGGGTGCTGCAGGCTAGAGGCTCTAGAGCAGTCCCTCAGCGGTCTGCAGCTCGCTGCTGCCCCAGGCACAGCTGCTGCTGATGATCAGCCTTCAGCAGGCCCAGCGGCCACGATGCCGTATGCTGGGCAGCAGCAACAGCAGCAGCAGCAGGGGAGGGAGCCGCAGGACGCGGCGCAACAGCGGTACACCTCGCCCCTGCAGCAGTACTACCCTCTTCCTGAAGAGCCCACGTATGGCTCTCAAGGAGTGGCCCCTTTCCCCTGGGCCAGGGCCAGCAGCAGCCCAGGCTCTCTCGCAGTTAGCCCGGCCACCACCATTGGCAGCAGCGAGGCAGCCGTGACCCCCCTGGAGAGGCTCCCCCAGGCTGCTCCTGTTGGCGCTGGGCCAGCCGGAGACCCGGGCAGCAGCCCAGCAGCCTTCCTATCTGCTGCGGGGGACGTGCAGCAACATGAGCAGCCGCAAGGCTTCTCTGCGCAAGCTGAGGAGGCGCGGCACCAAGGCCTTCCAGAGGTGGAGAGTGCATGGCACGGGAGTCCTGTTCCTAGTGGCGCTGCTGGCGCCGGCGCCGCTGCCCCGCTGGCGCAGCTGCGACAGCAGGTGCAAGAGCTGCAGGTGCGAGGGTGTGGTGGCAAGTGCAGGTATCTGTGCCGTATGTCCAGCATCTCGTAGCATATCCGCCCACATACTGCTGCCCCGCGGATTGGTGCAAATATGCTGGCACTGCTTCTGGGCCTCCCTTTGTGCGACTTGTGTGTTACATGCTCTGATAGTGACCGCTGCTACATGCCCCATGAAGTCTCCCCCTGCTGCTCCCCTGGTGTGTTACATCCTATGCTAGTGGCCGCTACTACATGCCCCAACAAGTCTCCTCCTTCTCCTGCTCTGCACTGCAGGTGCATGCAGCGCTGCTTCTTGAGGAGCTCTCAGCCAGCCAGGTGGTGGCAGGGCAGCTGCAGGCCAGGCTGGTCGAAGAGCGCCAAGACCGACAAGCCTTGGAGGTGCGCACGCGGTGGTAGTAGTGGGCATGAGCCTGAGCGGCACCTGTCTGTAAGCACTACTCTACCATTGGCATGCAGTGGGAAGCTGTGTCCTGGCTAGGCTTCATTCCAGGGGGTTGGTTGCGCCAACAGCCTGGTGAGGGGCCAAGTGCGGACAGCCTCCCCATGTGGGAGGTGTAGCAATGCCAGGGCGCAAGCGACCCTGGCCATCCCTGCCATGCTGTGACAAGGGGCCCACCTCGCCCAACAACAGCCAGCCAGGCACGACCCAGGTTGTGGGAAGGAGCCTCCCGTCCTGCCTCGAGATAGTGTTGCCAGGGCAAGCTCAGCTGGTGGGCGGTGGTGCGTGCAGGGGCGGCTGGCAGCCGCTCAGCGCGAGTCCAGGCAGGCCGACCGCCAGCGGGTGCAAGGTCAGCAACACATACGAGAACTGCAGGTGAGGCAGTGGTGCTGTGGGGACCTCCTCATCACCTGGTGAGCATGCCTTGCAGGCCTGTGGGCTCTTCCTCCGTGTTGCCTGTGCACACCTGCTCGGGTGGCAACCCGCTTGGATGTTCTACACTCGCTTCCTGACCAGGCCCGTTGGCTGTTGGACCAGCTGCTTCCCTCGGCGCGGAACCTCCCTCCCCTGTCTCTCCTTCCCTCTTGCAGCACTGCGTCTCCCCTGCAAGGGCGCCCATGGTGCTCAAGCAGTCATGTGTGTCTTCATGTCGGCCCTCTTTTCCTTGCAGGTCCTCCTTTCCTTCCATGTCTTCTTTGACTGTGTTTGTGCCGCTTCTCCTACAGGACCTAGTAGAGTGCGCCATTGAAGAGGCAGAGGGCAGCCGGCGCCTCCTGCAGAAGGTCACCGCAGAAGGCAGCACCAGCGGGCCTGTGAGTTGCTGCTCGGCTGCTTGGATGGTTGTGCCCGATGGCAGCAGGTGGTCAGTGGAAAGTTGGACACCGCAAGGTGGCTAAGCAGGAGCAGCTACCTGTGGTACAAAGGCACTCACTGAACCGTACTTAGTGAGCATCATCCTGTCCCGAGATTATGCAGCTGGCATAGGGCCCGCACCTGCTCTGCAAAGGCCAAGCTGAAGGCGATCCCTGGTCCGGCGGCTGCAGTTCTAGTCCAGCTCGTTCACACATGTCTTGCTGACATCCATCCTTTCTTGTCCAGCTCGCCCACACATGTCTAGGTGATATCCATCCTTTCTTGTCCAGCTCGTTCACACATGTCTTGCTGACATGCATCCTTTCTTGTCCAGCTCGTTCACACATGTCTTGCTGACGGCCATCCTTTCTTGTCTAGCTCGTTCACACATGTCTTGCTGACAGCCATCCTTTCTTGTCTAGCTCGCTCACACATGTCTTGCTGACATGCATCCTTTCTTGTGCCCATGCAGAAGCTCAAGCTCGGGGAGATCTGGACGCAGCTGATGCAGGCTGAGCAGCGCGCCACCTCGGCCCTGCGTCCCTCCAAGTCACCCAAGGCATCAGATGCCTCCGGCCAACAGCTGTTAGAGGTGAGGGGATGCTAAAGCGTGATCCTTTGCATCTAGGGGCATCAGATGCCTCCGGCCAACAGCTGTTAGAGGCGAGTAGTGGGGGGATACCCACGCGTGCTCAGTGCGCCTAGGGACATTAGATGCCTCCGGGTCAGAAGCTGTATGTGCTGGGGGGATGCCAGGAAGTGTTATCATTGCATCTCTGCCAGCCTTGTGTGTGGGCTTCTATGGTGATTGGACACGCTGTGCACCTCGCGGTCAAGCTGCAGCCTCTAAGGCTGCACCTTTCGCAACACAGGGGCCAGTGCGTCGTGAAAGAATCATCACTTACTGCCTCCGTACTTTTGTGGCAGGTGGTAACTTTGCTGGAGGAGTCTCGAGGCAAGGACCAGCGGCAAGGGTTCAATGCCGTGGGAGATACAGTTGGCAAGGCCGCCAGACAGTCGGTGGGTATCCTGGCAGCAGCTGTACAGCTTATGCGCATTGGGCGAAACACGTGCTGGCATGTGGGCTGGGTGGCACATCGAGTCTGCAGTTGTGCACGCGGACAACTAGGGGATGCCGTAGCTGCTCCTCCTGCCGTTGTCAAGTCGGAAGTGTGTTGACCTCCCCTTTGTATTCCGTGTGTCTCATCCTCGTTGCAGGCCCTGCGATCACGGCTGGCAGCCCTCAACACCAGGTTCAGCGGCAGCGGCAGCCGCACGGCCAGCCCAGTACGGCGGGGGGGCGCTGCCCCCGCTGCTGCTGCTTCCCTTGCTGCCACCCCTGGCGCTGCTCCTGCTGGACACGCTGGGCTTGCTCAGCCAGCACCTGCCCTTGATGATCTGGAGAGCTGCAGCCCCAGCAAAGCACCTACCAGGGCTCCCTCACAGCTGTCGCGGACGCCTGAGCCCACCCGCCAGCACCACTGGCAGCAGGAAAACGAACAACAACAGCAGCAGCAGCAGCAGCAGCGACAGAAGGATCAGCAGCAGCAGCCGGGCTCCTTGCTTGAACGTGCGCCTGAGCTGGCCCTGCCCCAGCCGGCGTCTCCCAAGGTGCAGCTAGAGAAGGAGGACTCAGCCAGTAGCACTGCGGGCCACTCCCCAGTCAAGCCAGTCCTCGGGCTAGGCCAAGGCCTGTCTCCCATCCGAGAGACGGCCACCACTGCCCCCTGGTCGTCACCCCATGGCATAGCAGTGGCTGGCCGCAAGCCACTCAGTCCCGCTTGTCGGGGCACACCCACGTCAGCAGGCCAGCAGGCTGCTGCCAGCAGCGCCGGCAGCAGCCCGTATGCCGGCTCATGCTCCTGGCCTCCCACACAGCCTAGCCCTGAACAGAGCCCAGCCAGCCGCAAGTCCTCTAGTAGTACACCTTCCACCTCCTCAAGGTCTGACCTGTCCCGGCGTTTTGGGGGGTCCGTAGCAGGAAGCCCCAGCGGCTGGCAGGCAGCAGAAGCGGAGAGCAGTCAGGGGGAGCCTGCCAGCCACAACAGCCCTGCTCAGAGCGGCTGGAAGCCAAGCTCATTGGGTAAGTGTACGCCTTGGCACAGCGCAGCCCGGCATTTGGTGGGCACAGGGCCCGGGCATGCCTTCACCCTACGACCTAAGCGTAAGTGTTCAGAAAGTTGGAGGTGGCGGGATGTGTTCTGGCTGTTTAGGATGGTTGTTCGCCTGCTTTGGCAGAATTACGTGCAAACCGCCTCAATGACCTTGTCGGTGGCTTGAATGTCCCGCTGCAGGCCTGCCACAACGCCTGGGTGGCTCCTCACCGCCCGTCCGGGAGCTGCTCAAGAAGGCACTGGAGCCTTGCCAAGCCAGCACCTCACCACCTGTCACAGATGCAGTGCCAGGAGGGCCGCCACTGATGGCTGACTGGTTAACCCCAGTAAGCTCACCACCAGCAGCAGCGGCAGTGGCAGCGGTGGTACCTGTGGCACCAGCCCCAAGTCCTGCATCTGTAAGTGAATGCTGGGTTTTCACCGCGGCCACCGGCGCTGCCGCTGGGCGGGCATGGGTGGACAGGGGGGTTCAAACTCATGAAGAGGAAGCTTGGCTGTGGGGTCCCTCATCTCCTGGGGAACAACAAGGCTCCCACGCTGCAGCGCAAAGCAGCAGCCCGCTGCATTTGGCAGCAGGCAGGCTTTGCTACCAGCCTGCAAATGGCCGACCAGCAGAGCATGGCACAGCGAGCCCATTGCCCTACTTCCACAGGGATGATGGAGGTGCGCAAGGTCCTTCTACTGTCTGTGTAGCATGATGTTGACCGTGCATGTACCCCAAAATGTATCATGGCATCGTAGCTCGCCGCCAGGAAGCTGTTCTGGGGTCCCGCTGTGAATACGTGCATTCAGGAGTCAGGCCGCCTTGTGATCGCTGGCTGCCACGGAAAATACATCCAGACCGTAAAAAACTGTGCCTTGTGTAAGGTTGGGAGCTTTCACCGCTTGCTGTACTGGCCACTGCTTACAGGCCTGCTCCTGCCTCGTGCCCATGCCGCTCAGTGGCTTGCCCGCTATTGGTGGGTGCACTGGCTACTGCCCCCACCGCTGCGCCTGCTGTGCGCCAACGTCACGCTGTGGCTGCTGCGCCCCTTCAACCTGCTTCTCTTCAACCGGCTCAGCGCCGCGGCGGCGGCCTCTGGCACTGGCTTGGTGGGGTTGGCGCTGTGGCTGGCTCTCTTGCCGATGCTGAGGGGCCAGCAGGCGCAGCATGAAAGGCACAGTGGCTGGTGGCCGCCCCGGCCGCTGAGCCGAGCCAAGGCCATAGGGGAGTTGGTCTTACATGGGCTGTCCAGCAGGCAGCGGCGCCCCCCATCTCGGCAGGCATGACAGCAGCGTGCGTGAAATCCCATATGCATATCCGGCGGACAAGTGACGGTCAAGTGCATAATGCAGTGAGCGTGGCTAGCATTTGGTGCAGCTTCGCCTTATTACTGGCTACTTCGATACTTGCTCATTCTAGCAGCTATAGCGTCACTGACTGCATGTGCAACATTGCCTTGTGCATAGGAAGCTCTGCCTTCTTCAGTATACCATCCCCAGTAGTGTGCCTACTAGACACATCCTGATCCTTAAACCGATACTTTCTGTAATTTTTTTGTAGAATGTGCGGTAGTCCTTCAGTCATGCAAAGCTCTTGGCTAGCTCTGCTTTGCTTACTCAGCAAACCTCTTTGCTGAACCATCTTGCTATATTTCACCCCTGCTTGCGTTGCATCTACTGTTAGTGTGTACTTGCTTGAAATGGTTGCGTTCACAGTCTAGCTCTTAGTCTGCGTTTTACAATACATTGTCGTAGCATATTGCCGCTTACACATTACCGACTAGAAGGTAGTTTCTTGTCACGGCTCAACCTGACCTGTCTATATTGCCTCGGACAAGTACTGCACACTGCCTCAAGCAAGCAAGCACGCCTTATGGCATCAGCGTGTAACCCCCTACACACACGTGTGTGTGCAAGTCCTGCACCTGCTTCCTCTCAAACCTAGCTCCGTCATGCCGGCGGTGCCGCTACCAGGACCGGTACTCCTTATGCGCTGCTGCAGCACTGCTTCTTCTTGACCTCCGGTGTGGCGTCAGTCACCTTAATGGCAGTACCACTTGTAGGTGCCTGCGTCAGCCAACACACAACATACTGTCATCCGAGGCTTAAGGGCCCTGTAAACACCCCCACCTGACACACTTCACAAAAACACGTCCACACCTACTTTGCAGACAAACCCACACAGTTTCTCCAACAATGCCTAACGTGAGCACTGACCACTCATACCAAACGCACAAAAGCCCCAGGCATCGGAAGCCCCTTCAGGGCCCCCTGTGTAAAAACGTGCACAATGCAAATCAAGCTATGCTTGCTGAGTCAACGCCCTGGTTCCCCTGCAGCAACTTATCCAAAAGCTGCTACACTAGGGGAATGCTAAGCCAGTCCCCCGTACCTGCACTGCCTCTTCGCTGGCCAGGGCCTTCTTGGACACAATGTGGTAGATCTCAGTCAGGATACGCTGGAACGCCTGCTCTACGTTAGTTGCCTCCAAAGCGGAAGTTTCAATGAACGAAAGGCCCTCCTTCTCACAAAACGCCTGCAAGTTGAAATTCTAGAATGCGAATGGTCAATGAAAACAGTGGCAGCTCCCCAGTTCCTCTCCACCACAACTGCAGGACAAACCTGCACCAAGCAGTCATAGTCAGCCCTCACGCCGCGCAACACGCATGAGCAGTGCACAGCCTTAACCCCTCCAAATTGTTGGACGACGGCCAAACCAGAGCAGGGAATGGACATCCAGCAGCTATCCTCTGACATATGTACGTAAGGAAGCAAGCCACTAACACTGCTGTCAACCTCCGAGCTACTCTTCCGCGCTCAGCCCAGGCCAGCCCCCCAGCACAGCCTTCCCGGACATCCCCCAACCCAGAACTTCATAACCCCGAAGCGCACCTTGGCATCCTCCGTTTGCACTGAGCGCAAGTGCCGCAGATCACACTTGTTGCCCACCAGCATGATCACAATGTTGGAGTCTGCATGATCGCGCAGCTCCTTGAGCCACCGCTCCACGTTCTCAAATGTCACTGCAGACGTGCAGGTCAGAATGCAGGTTGCAAAGGAAGCAGAGGTGAAGCACAAATACTGAGAGGTGAAGCACAAATACTAATACCGGAAAACAGAGCAGACATACCAACATGCCCCCCGCAAGCTGGGACAGTGGCGGCAGGTGCAGAGAGTTACCTCTGTCTCATCACACGGCGGGAAGTAACAAGCCGTGCACTAGCCAAAAAGCTGCCACGCCCTCATCCCGAGGCTGACTCTACCCCAGCGCCACTGCATTCTTTCACAGACCCCAGTTGCGAGCCACACGCCCCGCCTCTCACTGCTCCACACCTTGCTTTGTAATATCATAGACTAGCAGGGCGCCCACAGCACCGCGATAGTACGCGCTGGTGATAGCACGATAGCGCTCTTGGCCCGCTGTGTCCCAAATCTGTGCCTTAATTGTCTTGCCATCGACCTGCAACAATGGAGAATGGCAACATGACTGTACAACCGCACAAAAATGACCGCCTCCAGTAGCCATGCTTTTCAAGAACGAAGTACAAGGAAGCGCTCACTACTCCGCCACGTGCCTAGCCCACTGCTTGGCCGAGCAGCTGCTTTGCAAAAGAAAATAAAGGATTTTCATTGGCCCAGGTTGTCTCTAAAAGGAAAACAAAACACCACCACAGCACCAAATCCGCAAACTGCATGGCTATTTGCCGTTGCATGCAAGCACATTAGACTGCTTCTCAAGCCCCGCACCTGAATGCTGCGGGTTGCAAACTCTACGCCGATGGTGGACTTGCTCTCTAAGGAAAACTCATTCCGTGTAAACCTACTGAGCAGGTTGGACTTTCCAACGCCAGAGTCACCAACTGCACGACGAAGTAAGCCACACTTGGCAAGCGCACGAGAGTTGGTAAACACACCAGACTATCAGCAACCTGCAAGTTGATTTACTGAACTACGAATCTGCGTAACATGAAGCTGATCCACTATAGTCTGTGCAGGCCATTTTCAATAGCCTCCAGTGCCCAATGCTTGCTGCTGGCTCAGTTGCTACGAAAACGTGAAAACTCACTCAGGACAACTTTAAAAAGGTAGTCATAGCTGCAGGGGGACAGCAACAGCAAACTGTAAACACCTTGAGGGGCTGAAAGGGCGAGAGGGACAACAGAGGCCCCCCAGTGCGGCAGCTCTAGCCAGGGCCAAAACAAGTCAACAACCACAATCTTCCATACAGCAGGGAAGCAAATGGCCCAGGGATGACTTGTTGAAGGAACAACTGACAAGGCATCCCGCGGGGCGTCAGCACTCACTCATCGTCCGGCTTGGGCACCATGCTTAGCTAAAGCTCCTAGTCCGGCTGGAAGGGCGCTGGTCACCGGCTTGAACGCGACGCGAGATCCACCCGGGGTTGGTTGGGGCAGCGATCGGCGCAACTCAAGGCACCTGGAGGTCGCAGTAGATGACCACGGATAACAGAGGTTGCAAGAAGGGTGAGAGTGCCGGAGTCGACCGTCCTTTGGCATGCAGGACAACTCTCAGGACAGGCAACTCCCGCTTTCACAACGCACCCCT
Source organism: Parachlorella kessleri (assembly GCA_001598975.1). Lineage (NCBI taxonomy): Eukaryota > Viridiplantae > Chlorophyta > Trebouxiophyceae > Chlorellales > Chlorellaceae > Parachlorella > Parachlorella kessleri. The sequence continues at coordinate 7,490 of BBXU01000832.1, read as the reverse complement.
TATGAAGGTGTTTGCAATACACAATATATTGCCAATCGCGGTGAAAGCCGGTGCACTTTCAAAATACGTTCGGGCCTGGGTTTGGCATCTCATGATCAGCCTGTAGTGCTTAGAGCTTTGACGAAAAACAGCCATCACACAGTCCCTGGGACCTCAAAACCTGACATTGGTTATATGAGGGGTTTTGACTGGTCTGTCACCAGCTGACCGGTGTTTTCTGTGCATATCGCTGCTAGTAGCATGGTGGGTCCCTTTGAACCGGTCATTCCACCTCAGCGCCTGGGTAGGGCTCCAGAGGCTTGTCCTTTTGCAGCCTGTGGTTACTTGCCTTCCTTTTGGCTCGAAACTGACTGACTCCGAGTCCTCCACACTGTGGAGTACATAGCCTACTGCGCCTGGCTCCTACAGGTTGGTACAGGCTGTGCATACACAAAACCTTAATGACAGTTAGACGCTTAGCCCCGACCACAGGCCTCCGGGGAACAGGGTGTGGCTATTTAGCATGGGTGGCAGGTATTGCGAACAGGTGTGAGAGCTGGTCTGGATATTGCTGTCAGAGTGTGGTGTATGGGTCGATCAGCTGGCCTAGCGGAGGTGGCCTTAGCCTAACTTGCTTGAGAGCTGGCAGTGCTACTCACGCCCCGTCAGCATCAGAGTACTTGACAACAGCCGTCAAACAACGCACACCAATGTTACATTTGCAGCGCTTCATATTCAACTACCATGCAGCTGCCAGTGCAAATCACCTTAAAAGCCCGGGCGAGCACGCCTGGGCTGCGGCAACGCAGCTTGGCCCAGCCACTCCGCAACAAGCGCACCAACTTCAGTGCTCTTTATAGCAGAAGCGAGACAGCAGAGGTACAACTGAGCAGTGTAACTGTCCAACAAACCCCTCAGTCCCTAGCCTAAGCTTCCAAACTTCTTATCCTCGCTAGCCTCTCCTTGGGTCATAGTCATCATCCGAAACCTGCTCCTCTTCCGCGCTTTCCTCCTCATCCAGGTCAGCGTAGTCATCGTAGTATGTCGTCTTCTTCTTCTTGGGCGCGGAGCGCCTGCCACCTGACGCCCGCTGCTGCTGCTGCTGGGCCTGCTGCCATGCCGTGGCTGCCCCGGTTGGCTGCTGATAAAGCTGCTGCTGCTGCTGCTGGTGGTGGTAGTATTGCTGTTGGCCCGCAGCCGGACCGGGGTAAGCCTGCAAAGCGCACTTCAAGGAAGTTTCTCGACGTCACAATTGATCAATACCATAGACCCCTTCACCAGTGCTTTGGCAGAATAAGATAGTAGACTGTCACAGGTTCAGCTACCCTCAAGGCCGCGGTCTCATAGCTGCAGCCCCTCCCCACATATCTTAAAGAGTTGCATAAACGCACACACGGCTCTAACCTTCCTCATATCACACCAACCTGTTGGAAGCCGTAGCCTTCCTGCACAGGTGGCTGCTGATGGAAGGCCGTCTCGCCCGGCAACCCCGTAAAGCCACTGTGCGCACCAGCCAAGGCAGGGTAGCCGCCTGGACCAGCTGCAGAGGCACCAGCGTGCTGCAGGTACTGCTCTTGCTGCCCTGGCATCGTGTGCTGCTGCTGCTGCTGCTGGGGTTGATAGCCCTGCCTGCCCTCTTGTTGCTGCTGGTGGGCAAAGCGCTGCTGCACATACGGCTGACCATACAGGTCAGCATACTGCCCCGGCGGGTATGGCTGGTGTGCCCGCTTTGCTGGATAAGCATACCCACCTGTCACCTGCTGATGTGCCCACTGGTTAGGAGCAGCTTGCTGCTGCGGCACACCAGCATCTCTTCTGTCCAGCTGCTGTGCATGCTGTGCTGCCTCCTCCTCCTCCTCCTGCTCAGCAACAGCATCCCATGCGCCTCCGGCCTCCCTGTCACCACCACCGGCTACATCGTGCCCTGCCGCAGCAGCAGCCGCCTCAGCAGCGTCCTCCTCCGCTGCCTGCTGCAGCTCTGCCACGCCGCTGGCGCTGCGACTGCGGGCCATCAGCCGCAGCTGCCGCTCGTTCAGATCACCTGGCAGGACCTCCCTGCGCCAAGCAAGAAGCAGCGCAAGCAGGAGTTGCCGCCAGGCCCACGGGAAATAGCAACCGCTGCCAACGCACCAAGTGCGAGGCTAAGTGTGTCCGCAGCTATAACCGAGGACACATGCAAAGAATGCCAGAAAACCTAGGGGATGCATGAGTCTCACAAGCTTGCCCTGAGGTGGAGACAGGAGGCAAATATGCACTGCTGCGTCCCTAAGCTCCCAACACAACAATTCAGGATCTTCATCAAACATCCAGGCAGTCATGTCAACTCACTCATGGATGGCGGCGGCTGAGCGGCCGCGGCGGAGCCCCCTTTGTGCCTCTAGTATTGGATCATACCTTGGGGGCGAGTTGTTCTGCATAACAACATGCACATGCATGGTTATGAAGTCTTGCCTCAGCGACCTGTTCGTCCTGAAGGGCAAGAGTTGCATGCATGTGTTAACTGACCCAAACCCTTACCCAAGTCATCGCACACAACCAGCAAGAACAGGCCGGGACGGCACTAACACCAGAACACCCAGCAGCACATCACACACCACCGGCCAAACATGAACGTGGCTATCAAACACCAACGCAACTGCCCGTCAGCAGCACTGTAACAGTAAATTTTATAAATAACCAAACACATACAAATAAGCAAACACAAGCACAAACAATGGCAGCGTTACTACCAACACCTACCCGTCGGCGCCTGCCGCTGAGCTCCTCGGGCGAGTCACGCGCAGAGCGCTTGATGGCAGACCGGATGACGTCATCGTAGTCAGTGAAGGCATAGTTGATATTCCGCCTCTCCCGTCGAGCTCTGCAGAGAACGGGCAGGGCAAGCCAAGCTTACCTCAGTCAAATAAGCATGTGATTGCTTGCCACAGCATCAGCAAAACAGGTGCCCCCCCAGCATAATGCCGGAATGCATCCCATACGGCCATGCTGACACAGAAGCCATACAAAATGGTCTAGTCTAGTCTAACAGCGTACCGCCACCTGACCATTCTGCCGTGAGTCCCCCAGGTGGGGCCAACAAAAAGCCAGGATGTACTATGCCCACAAACCAAGATCCAAGTACCAAGTAATGGCATGCACCACCCCGTCCGGACGGGGAAACCAACAAAAGCACAACCAAAGGTCTATCCTACCAAGCGTCGCCACGTGTCCCGCATTGCACAGGCATTCAGCCAGTTGGATACAAAATGGGCACTATTTAAAAAGTTCGGTTGTTTTGTTTGGTTCGGACGAGAAAGTCTAGCCGCTCTGTCTAGCACATAATGGATCCAGCTGCTGCCATTGCCGACCTCGTTGACTGCTCAGCCAAAGTCATTTGCTACTATGGAAATGGCCAACCGCTACTACTGATACTGCGCAGCCTAACGGGCCCCCCAAACCCAAACCGAGCAAACACAGGCTGGGAATGTCCGCCTGTCCAAACCGGCTGCCGCAACGCACCATGACTTTTTCACCCGCACCTAGGCACCCCTTACAAATCCTGCACTGCAACACACACTTGCTTAACTTTGGTCGGCCCGCACCCACCTGCCAAACTCGGCAGCAACGTCCACGCCAAGCTTCTTCTGCACGCGGCGCTCTGCCTTGAGCCGCCGCTCCTCGGCCTCCTGCCGGCTCTGCAGGTCGGTGACCAGACGGGCCGCCTGCAGGGGAGCAGAGGGATGCAATGTACAGCTATGTAAAGTTCAAAGGTCAGTGCTCACCATGCATGCAAGGCAACCAAGGTTACGTAGCTCCTGACAAGGCCTACGACGCGTTCCGTGGCAGCTTCCGGCAGCCCCTACGGATCTGCTGAATATTGGGCCCAGCAGCTGCTGACGGAGTCTGTGAGTCACCTTGTCGCTGATGAGCTGGCCCAGCTCCCCGTCCTGTGGCTTGAGGCTGCGTGACAGCCGCTCCCCCACCGCCTACAGCCAGCCAGCCAGCGAAGCAATGGAGTGGAGCCTTGAGCATGCTGTTTGCAATAAGCACAGCACCCACCACACCTCTGACCAAGGCTTGAGCAGCAGCACGCCAGCAGAGGGTGAAAGAACCAAACAGTATCGGTGGCCACCACATTTGCTGCACTGTTTTTGGGAGTGGCAAGCAGCTCCCACTTGGCGGCTGGTTATGTCACATAATCCACACCGGTAACCCAGTGACATTCTGGGAAAGCTCCCTTAGAGCCCCACCTGCAGTTGCTCCAGGGTGCTGGCTACCAGCTCTCCACCTGATGGCTATGGAACCTCTAAAATGGAAAAAAATTAAGTATGTAATTCACGTGTGCAATCCCCAATTCCCCTGGGAACGCCTCATAAACAACCCCACCTGCAGCTCCTCCAGGGTGCTGGCCAGCAGGTCCCACTTTGGGACCGTTCAATTATATGATCCACCTAAAAACAACCAACTCCCCTGGGAACTCCTCATCGAAAGCCACACCTGCAGCTCCTCCAGGGTGCTGGCCAGCAGCTCCCACTTCCCCGCTGCCGGCGGGTTGGGAAGCTGCAGGCTGCCGCCCTTGCGCGTCGAGGCCTGCTTGCGGCCGCGGCGGCGGTCCCTCTGCGTGCGGTCATGGCGAGGCGGCGGGAGGTCAGGCATAGGTGCCCGCCAGACGCACATACAAATTCCAACATGGGCAACGAAAAGGCAGCCACTTCAGGACCGCTGCAGTCCTACTCCCCACGCCTAGTGAGCACTTGCAAAGCAGTGGGAACGTCGTAGCGTCGTCCATTCGGCGCCCAGCCCGCCAATCTTGACTGGGTAATACCCATAGCAGGCCGAATGGATGCCACCCAGTCTGCAAGACGCAGGCACCCAGCATGCGACCTGCTGTGACACATACCCTCCGTGACTGCGCTTCCTCGGCAGCGGCAATGGCAGCAGCCCCGGCGCCATCCGCCGGCCCGTCAGCGGCGGCCTCCTCCCGCTCCTTGGCCGACATCAGGTCATAGGGGATCTCCCGATACAGCCGGAAACCTGCAGCAGGGGCGCGGCCAGTACCGTGCATGTTCAGCTGGCAATACAAGCTGCTTCCCTGGGACGTCGTGCTGGACCTCTTTACATCCAATAATATGGCAGCGGGGAAGCTATGTGCAAAGAAGCGCCAGGGCCGTGGCTTAGTACACAAGGCGCTGTGGCGGGACACCCACAAGAGGGCGAGATACCAACTGGTTTTTGGTCCTTACCGATGCTCTCGGCCATGTCGAAGAAGTAGTATGCGTTGCCGCTGGCGTCCACACCCGTGGGCTCCCTGCGGAAGCTGTCCAGCGTCTCGTCGGCCGGCTCGGGAGTGGGCGCCTGGGACTGCAGGGCAGGGCAGGGCAGGAGGGGGGGCGGTACGCTGATACATAGCAGGGTGCACATGCTCCAACCTATCTGCTAGGGTTTCAACAACCAGCATAGGTGGGGGCCTGGGACTGCAGGGCAGGCGGGAGGTACGTTGTGGGCAATTCAGCTGCTGGGGTTGCCATTCAGCAGCTCAGGATGATGGCCTGGGACTGCAGGCCCAAGTGGTGGTAGTGGTGGCGGGTGTGTGCGGGGGTGGAGGTGGCAGTATAGAGTCAACGGCAAAGGTCAAAGAAAGATTCACGGGATGTGCTGTTCATGTCCTCCGTTGTTGTCTCCTGGATCACGGGCAAGTGACTGCCCAACAACAGCAGCCAAATAAGGCTGCTCATCTCGAGCGCTGGAAGAAGATATGTAGCCAGTATGGTGTCCCAGCTGCATTGTTTGTAATGCAAGCCATTTCCATCCGACCCCATCAGCGCCTGCTTGCAACCAGACAGAGCACATGAAGCAGGCAACAAAGTGGTCACCTGTGCTCGAGTGGACCGGGCAGGCCGTGCCGGTGGCAAGGGGGCAGGTGGCTTGGGTGCAGGGGGCTTGGGGTTGTTCTCCGACGCCAGGATGCGCTCCTGCAGTATCTCAAAGCATAGCACAGCATGGCGCGTCACCAGCAAACCATAGGGACCGCTCTTGGAGCACGACGGTCGACCAGACGGTCCCTACTGCCAGCAAAGCCCCTTCCCAGACTCCAGCTCATGACACGTCCTGATCTGTCAAGGCCACATGCACGCACTCTTGCCACCTCTGCAGCTCAGGTAGTGCGCCAGTCAGCAGTCTAAAAGAGTTCACCTAGCTGGCAGGGTCCCCAACAAATCCAAGGCAGTCTACCTGTATGTCCTCCTTGTCGGCCCGGATAGAGCAAAGGAAGTTGAGCGCCTTGACGCGCTGCGAAGAGGGCAGCATGGCGTAGGTTGCCGCCTCAAAGTACTTCTCCGGCTTGAAGGGGCAGGGGGTGCCATCTGCAAAAGCCAGGCAAGGCAGGCTCCCAGGTCAGGCAGCATCAGGCGACTACGGTTTCTTTCTGCATTTCATCTACCTGTCCAAAACACTCGTCAGGCTCAACGAAACATGTATACCAACGCCAAGCTGTCAAAGCACACATGCTTGGAGTAGTTGCCTGCATGGGAAGGCAACGGGGTACTACAAACCCCTTTTTGTGAGGGTCTAGGGTTTGAGAACTTGACTTGGGTCCAGGCATGACAAGCTGTATGGGTGCACCGAGGGCTGTAGTCAGCAGGCGCCGCTTGATAATGGGCAGGAGACTGTTTAGACAGAGATGCACCCTGAACTTCAAGGGACGAGAAGAGAAAAAACTGCAAGCGCCTGGCAGTCCAGGGTCCAGCCGGGAAGTGTTGAAGTGGGATGGTGGAGTGCACTGACCCAAGCGGGCGGGCAGTGTGGTTATGGAGGCTGGCAGTTGGCGGATTAGTAATGTAACTCAGAAGTATAACGTAGAAAGCGGGAGGGAAGTGGTGAATGGTGCAGAAAAGCGAAGGCACTCAACAGACTTTGCATAACGTACCCGACAGGGTCTTCCAGTGGTACTTGATCTTATTTGCCAGGTGCACCGCCCAGTTGGCGGGGCTGACGTCGCTCTTGGGGCTGATTCCCCGCATCAGATCCTGCACCGCACCCACACCAAGGTACATCAAGATACCTAAGCAATTCCTGGGCGGCGCAGGACGGGCGACGGCAACACCGCGATATTCAAGCTGACTGGCGACACAGCTCTTAAAGACCCCCGCCAGGACTGCAGCAGGTCAGAAGCATGGAAGGAGGCCCAAAATCACAACAGCTTGCAGCCAAGCATGCCCCAGCATGCAGCCTTTGCCATGTTCCAACAACTAAGCCCAGTTGTGGCCGGTCAACTCACAATGTGGACGTCCGCCAGCAAGCCTCCATCCCCCGCGCTTGTGACCAATACCCTTTCTAGCTCGTCGGCCCCAAACTCGCGGCTGAGCTTGATTTGCGGCCTACAGCAATAACAAATAGAGCACATGCTGATCCATTGAGCAGGCAGATCATCCTCTGCAGCTCACCCCAAACCACCCTGGGCTGTGCTTTTCAGAGAAGCTGCCGCAGCTAGAACCAAGAGCTATTATCTGCACTCCATCCTGAACCATGAGCAT